>PVJC01004202.1:0-65319 GCA_004026665.1 Murina feae | reverse complement strand
GCATGCATTTAAGCATAAATAATGGACACAAAACACTGGGGGGTAGGGGAGGCGGGCAGAAGGGCAGGGGAAAAAGAGATATATGTACCAATCTTTGTAAAACTTTATGTAATAAAATAAATAAATAAATAAATAAGTAAAAAGAGAAAAGGAAAAAAAAAAGAGTCTGAGAGATCAACATAGAGGGGGTGCCTGCTCTAAGCCTTGACGGTGTGCCTGGGGGCAGGTCCCCAGCAGGTAGACACACACAGGAGGACTGCTCTGAGCCTCAGATGTGGCTGGGGGCAGGTCCCCAGTGGCCACACACACACACACACACACACACAAAAGGCGCCTGGCAGACTGGGGCCATCATAGGACATCCACTGAGGGGTCCCAGACTGTGAGAGGGCACAGGCCGGACTGAGGGACTCCCTCCACCCCGAGTGCACAAATTTTTGTGCACCGGGCCCCTAGTCTATAATAATAAAAGGGTAATATGCTAATTAGACCAGACATCATTCCGGATGTCCTTCTTGAGGAAGCAGGGGCCAGAGGGAAACCAGCCCAGGTCCCGGGTGCCTGCAGGTGGCCAAGGGATGCCAGCCCAGGTCCCAGATGCCTGTGGACAGCCTGAGGGAAGCCAGTCTGGGTCCCGGGTGCCAGAGCGAAGCTGGTGCCAGCAGCCAGAGGAAGGAAGACCTACTCTTGCATGAATTTTTGTGCATCTGGCCTCTCGTATTTCTAATTTTGATCATGTATTATGTACAAAGCATTGTCTTATTGCACCAATCTTCTTAAGAAGGCGTAATGTTGTGTTTCCATATGTCAACCCTCTTCCACTCATTTCACATCCTACTGTAGTCAGGCTAATTTATGTACTGCTCCATCCACAAACACGCAGGCTTTCCATTTTACCAATCCAGTGGGGCACTTTTCAATCTTCTTACTTGACCTCTTAGCAACACAGCACTTGACCAGTCTCCAAATCTTCAGAAATGATTGTATTTTGCCTGCTATGACAGCATCATCTGCTGATCTTCAACCTCTCTGATCACTCTGCATTTTTCTTTACACTCTCATTCTCTTCTTCTGGTCACTAAATATTAGAATTTCTCATGGCTCAGTCTTTGGCATTTTTTATTTCTTTATATATACTTTTTTTTTAGTGGGGGTGAGATGGGGAACCTAAGTACATAGTCTTGTTCCCCAAGTAGAAAAATGGGTGAATTATATGTTATGCAAACTATCTAATATAGTAAAAGAGTAATATGCAAATTGACTGTCACCTGAGACATCTAAGCCATGCCCACCAGCCAAGCCACGCCTCCCAGCCAATCAGAGCAGCTGTATGCAAATTAACCCAGCCAAGATGGAGGCCAGCAGCCATGGAGCTAGAGAAAACCAGAGGCTTCCGTTGCAACTGCCTGCCTAGGCTGGCTGAGCCTCTGGTCACGACAACAATGTTTCAATTATGGAAGCCATAGAGCTGAAACAAACAGGAGGTTTCGTTACCTGCCTAGGCCTCAGCTTAAAGCAACAATGGTTCAATTATCTAAACTAATGAAAGCATAATATTGAAACTGATATTTCTTTGGGATGTCTAAGCCACGCCCACCAGGCAATCAGAGCAGCTGTATGCAAATTAACCCAGCCAAGATGGAGGCTGGCAGGGCAGCTCTGCACTGGGAGCCTCCGTAGCCGGTACAGCTGTGCCAGGTGTATCAGCTCATTGTGGGGGGGGGTCTGGCCTGGGGCCTCCTCGGGGCATCCAGGAGTGCCTGTCCCGGGTCCACTGCCTGGCTCCACCCACCAGGGGCCTCCACCAGGCATGCAGGAGAGCAGGTCCTCCATGGGGCTTGCAGGAGCAGCCATCCTGGGTCCGATGCCTGGCTCCGCCCCAGGGGCCTCCTTGAGGGCATTTGGGAGCCCCTGTCCAGAGTCTGCTGCCTTTGTCTGCCCCCCGGGGGCCTCCACAGGGAGTGTGGTAGTGTCTGCTGCACAGTGCGGAGCATCCAAAGCCATTCCACTGCCTGGCTCCACCTTGGCTGTGTTCGCTCAGCAGCAGGGCCCCACTGAGGGATTCTGCACCAGCATCCGCCCCTGGCTCGCCACCCAGCTCTGCGCCAGGTGTGTCCCCTCAGTGGTAGGGGCCCACCAGGCATGTGTGATCGTGGACCCTACGGTGGGAAACATCCAGGCCTGCACTCACCAGCCCTCAAACCTCCCAGTGCATGAACCCTGAAGAGGCTGTGGGCAGCTTGAAAATGGCCCTCAGCCCCTCACTCAGGCTGGCCAGATGTGCCAGCAGGTGGACAACCCACCTGAGGTGTCCCAGACTGCAAGAGGGCACAGGCCAGGCTGAGGGCCCCCTCAGTCCTTTTTTGTCTGTGAAGCTCCTGATTTCACCTTCAATTTTTATTGATAGCCTTGCAGAGTATAGTAGTCTTGGATTCAGTCCCTTGCTTTGCGTCACTTTGTATATTTCATCCCATTTCCTTCTGACCTGATGTGTTTCTGTTGAGAAATAAGTTGATGTTCTAATGGGAGAACCCTTATAGTTAATTTTCTGTCTCTCTCTCTGTCAACCTTTAAGATTCTTACTTTGTCATTGGTGTTCGCCAATTTAATTATGAAATATCTTGGTGTTGGTCTTTTGGATTCATCTTATTTAGGCTTTGTAAGCTTCTTGGTTTTGTGTGAGTTTTTTCTTCCCAATATCAGGGATATTTTCTGTCTTTATTTCTTCAAACAGGTTTTTTATTCCTTGCTCAGTTTCCTCTCCTTCTGGCATTCCTACTATGTGAATGCTGTTTTATTTCATGTTGTCCTAAAGTTCCCTTACACTCTCCTCCTGATTTTTAAGTGTTTTTTTTTTCCTAGTTGCTGCATTTCTTGGGTATTTTTCCTACCTTGTCTTCTAGCTCACTGATATGGTCCTCAAGTTCTTCTAGTCTACTGTTGATGCTTTCTATTGTGTTCATTATGGCAGCTATGTCATTCTTCATTTCTTTTGGTTCTTTTTCATTTCTACTTGATTCTTACACATGTTGTTGGCTTTGTCTTCCATCCCTTTCAGCATCTTTATGAGCACTGCTCTAAATTCTTTCTCTGAAAAATTGCTTGCCTCCATTACATTTACTTCCTTTTCTGGTGATTCACCTTTTTCTTTCATATGTGGTCCATTTCTTTGTCTTTCCATTTTTGCTCCTCTC
Organism: Murina feae; assembly: GCA_004026665.1. Lineage (NCBI taxonomy): Eukaryota > Metazoa > Chordata > Mammalia > Chiroptera > Vespertilionidae > Murina > Murina feae. The sequence goes on along the minus strand of PVJC01004202.1, from coordinate 62,125 downwards.
AGGTGTCTGGATATGTGGCTCACTCTTTAATGCATTGGCCAAAAGGCACAAAATACAACTCAACAAGACACGACAGAGAGGGAACAAAACACAAATGTATTCATGACATCAGTCAACCCAAATAAAGGTGACCACCAGAGAGAAGAGAATTAAGGAAGAGAAAAGAGCAAAAAGAAATAAATAAATAAGGAGAAAAGGAAAAAAGGTAAGAGATAAAATAAAAAGAAGAAAAAAGAACAGGAAAAATATATGTATATGCAGAGAAAAATTCACAAAACCAACAAATAAACCAAAAAATTCAAACAAATCACCCAGAAAAAAATGGAGGGCAAGGGGCGGGGAGCTGACTATGAAGAGGCAAATATTATTTCCAGAATAAAAGGTAAAGGAATTGAATAAATGCAAGCATGGTCACGATTCTGTATAGAGGAGATAAAAAGAGAATGAGTGTATAAGAAGAAAAGTAAAAAATAAAAAAAACCTCAATAAAATAAAAAATAAAAATAAATTACTTAAAAATATAATTAAAACATGAAATATATATATATATTTCATTATATATAATGAAAAAATTCCATTTCTTTAATGTATCTATCTATATATTCATTTGTTTTTGGGAAAGGAGAATAGAGAGCCAATATGCCTTAATTTGGTGAGTGAAACTAATTAAGCTATTAGTAGAAGAAGAAAGCAATCAAGGAGGGAAAAACAAAAGCATAAAACAAAAACAAACAATGAAACAAACAACAACAGAAAAAAAGAATTGGCTAGCACAGAAAGAGAAAAGAGAAGGGTGCATGGACTTGGAGCAGGGAAGAGGAAATCAGATATATGAGTAAGCCAACAGAGACTACTATAACAGTAATGCATCAACAAAGCAGATCAATTTTTAACAAGGAGTAAAAAGAAAGGAGAGAGAAAAACTAAAGCAGAAACATGAGAAGAGAAACAAGATAAAAAAGTGAGAACTGAGGAACAAAAAACTGGCAAAAAGGAAAATATGAGAAAAAGTAAAATAATGATAAAGAAAATAGAATGTAGAACACTAGTCCAAAAGAAATAAAAAGGTAATGATAATGATGATGATGGTGATAATAAATAAGTAAATAAATAAAAATAATAAAATAAAATAAAAAAAAGAAAAAAGAAAAAAATTCTTAAATAAAATAAAAAAAATAAAAACAGTGAAGTATTAAAGTGTCATTTATTTCAGCTGAGTTTTAATATCCCATGGGGGCTGCTTCAAGACCCCTCTCTACTATTCTGTCTGCTGCCTCTTAGTTTCCTGTTAAGTAGTCAGCACTGTGTTGAAGTTTCCAGAGATCCACCACTCCTCTGTGTCAGACTACACTGCCTTGGTTTCATGCAAGCAGGATCAATCTGCCTGCATTGTTTGTCTGCCTGCTTTCAGTAGTATTTACACAAGTGTCTATTTCTGTAACGGCCTCTAGGTATAGTGTTGCTGAATTAGTTTCTGGGATCAAAAGGCTTCTCAGCCCATTCCCCAAGGCCTCCCAGGGATATTCAAAGTCTTTGTGCCCTCCTGGGTTCAAGTTTTCATGTGGGTGTAATGCTATGAGGAGCTGTCTCTTCAGGAGAAAAATGACTGCTCAGAGTTGGACTGTCCCAGAGCTGGCTTCCTGGTTGTCTCTCCCTATTTTGCTTGCCAGCTTCCACAAACCACCTACCCCTGTACCACAGTTACAGTGTTTGTGATTGAAAGATCCTACGTACTGGGTTTAGCAAGTAAATGCAAGGGAAATATAAAGACAGAGCAACCATGCTGCTGCATGTCTCTCTTTTCCTGGCACTGTGTGGGGGTGCAGAACTTCAGGCTGCCTTTCTGGGTGCAGCCTCCCATGGCTGTGGACTTAGATCTAGAATCGCCTGCTGCCAGCAGCCCTGTGGGCCCCCTTCCACAGTGGAGTGTTATGCATGTCCCCAGTGGACGTGGACTTGGTTCAGCACAATTTCCTTCTGACCCTCTAGTCCTATTTGCATGATCCTTAATTCTATCTTTCCAGGCAAGGATTGTCTCACCAGATGTGTTTAATTCACCAATTCTAGGTGGATGTTATTAGATTCAACTATTTATTCTATCTTCTCTGTGAGAAGGTGCAGGACAAGTCTGTCTATTGGCCACCATTTTGACTCCCCCTGGACAAACATTTTAGGAGCCTGCAGTTGAAGAGGATGGAGTCTTGGTGTTCATGCATTTGCAGCTGAGTCAGCAGGTCCCTGGCCAGTGTGGCTGTAGGGTCCCAGGTGGTGTCCGAGGTCTCCCTGGGTGGAGGTGAGGCTGGGCTACCAGTCACAGCTGCTCTCCCCTTCTGAAGCAGGGCCAGTTACCCTGAGAGAGATTGCACTGGTAGTAGTGGCTGCCTGGCTACGGGAGCCTGGTCTGCCAGCTTCGAATAGACCCGAGAAATGTAACAGTCACACACACACACACACACACACACACACACACACACACGTGCACACACACACACGTGCACACACACACTCTCCCCTTTCACTCCCTCACTCACTCACACAGTCCCCCTCACTGTGGTCCTATGGGCTGCCATCTTGGATCCTGAGAAGTTTTTTAAAAATATATTTAAATGTTCCTGTATTGGGTGCATATATTTTTACCAGGTTATATCCTCTTGTTGGATGGATCCTTTTAGTATTATATAGTGACTTTTGTTGTCTCTTGTGATGGCCTTAATTTTGAAGTCTATTTTATCAGATATAAGGATTATTACCCTTGCTTTTTTGTTTGTTTTGTTTCCATTTGTATGAATAATTTCCTTTTCCATTTCTTCACTCTCATCCTGTGTAGTCTTCTATTCTGAGGTGGGTCTTTTTTTAAAATATATTTTATTAATTTTTTACAGAGAGGAAGGGAGAGGGATAGAGAGTTAGAAACATCAATGAGAGAGAAACATCGATCAGGTGTCTCCTGCACACCTCCTACTGGGGATGTGCCAGCAACCAAGGTACATGCCCTTGACCAGAATCAAACCTGGGACCTTTCAGTCCACAGGCTGACGCCCTATCCACTGAGCCAAATCAGTTAAGGCTGAGGTGGGTCTTTTATAGAAAGCATATAGTTGGGTAATTATTTTGTATCCATTCAGCTACCCTATGTTTTTTCATTGGAGCATTTAATTCATTTAAATTTAAGGTTATTATTGACTAGGGGCCTGGTGCACAAAATTCGTGCATGGGTAAATTGGGTGGAGGTATATGTGGGGGAGGGGGAGGGCAAGCGGGGAGGTCCCTCAGCCAGACCTGGACTTTATCTAATTCCTGAGCACTCAGGAGAAGTGCTACTGATGGCTTGGACCCACTGCACCTGGTTTTCTGCTCTCTGCCAGGCCTGTCTGCTCCACACTATGGAGATGGGCAAGCAGGGGCTGCTGGGCAATGCCTGCAGAGTCCTCGATGGCTTGAGCCCCCTCATCCCCTCCTTGGCAGCCATGGCCCCAGCCCAGCATAGGCCAGGGCAGCAGCTGGGGATTCCCTGGTGGGTCTCTCTGGCCACGCCCCCTGGTTCCCAGGTCCTCAGCCCTGCTGGTCCAGGGCCAGCCAGAGCAGGGGCTGGAATTCCCAGGTGGGTCTCTCTGGCCACGCCCCACCCCAATTCCCAGGTCCTCAGCCCTGCTGGTCCAAGGTCGGCCAGGGCAGTGGCTAGGATTCCTGGTTGGATCTGGGTGGCCACGCCCCCTGGTTCCCAGGTCCAGCCAGGGCAGCGGCTTGGATTCCCAGGTGGGTCTGGGTGGCCACACCCCCGGGTTCCCAGGTTCACAGCCCTGCTGCCTGAAATCGATGGCAGCTTGCTCCTCCCGCCCCCCCACCCCGCCTCTCCCGTGTGGCCTTTAGGAAGGCAACAGATGGCGGCAGGCGGACACAGGGAGGAAAGCCTCCCTGTGTCCACCCGCCACCATCTTGGCTGGGCTAATTTGCATACAGCCGCTCTGATTGGCTGGTGGGCATGGCTTACCCCATCCCAGAGAAACGGTTAATTTCAATATTATGTTTTTATTAGTTAAGATAGGTACTTATTTATTGCCATTTTAATTCTGTATGCCTATGTTTCTCTCTCTATTTCTTCTCATTATAGCTGTCCCTTTAGTATTTCTTCCAGTATTCTAGCTTGGTGGTAATAAATTACTTTAGAATTTCATTTTTAACCTGGGAAACTCTTTATTTCACCGTCTATTTTGAAAGATACCCTATCTGGATATAGTAACCTTGGTTTCATGTTCTTTCTATTCATTACCTTGCATAATTCATGCCATTATATTCTTGCCTGTAGAGTTTCTATTAGAAATCCATTGACATCCTAATGGGATTTCCTTTGTAGGTAACAAATTGCTTTTCTCTTTCTGCCTTTAATATTCTCTCTTTGTCTTTAACTTTTGGCATTTTAATTATGATGTCTCTGGGCATTGGCCTATTTGAATTCTTGTTTAGGCTCTCTTTGCCTCCTGAATTTGTATGATATTTTCCTTCACCAGTTTAGGGAATGTTTCTGCAATTATTTCTTCAAATACACCATCTTATTCCTTTCTCCCTTTCATCAACTTCTAGCATCCATATTATATCAATATTGTTATGTTTCATATTGTTACATGGCTCTCTTAAGTTGTCCTCTTGTTTTTTTAATTATTTCTTCTTTTACTCTGATCGAGTGATTTTTTTTCTACCCTGTTTTCTAACTCACTGATCCTTATCTTTGGCTTCCCCTAAACTGCTGTGTATTTCTTCTAATGTGTTCTTTATTAGTGCTGTGTTATTCTTTATTTCTAACTGTTCTTTTTTCAGTTACTATATCATTTTTACTAATAAAGCTCTGAATTCTTTATCAGATAAATTTCTTTACCTCTTTATATATTGTTTAAAGTATAACATATGTCTCCTTTTTCCACCATTGACCTCTTCCTGACCATCCCTAGGCCCCAGCACATACCCTCAAATCCCTACTGTCTATCTATTTGTTATGCTCATATGCATGCATACAAATACTTTGGTTGATCTTTACCCCCCACCACCCCACATTACCTCTGATGTCTGGCAGACTGTTAGATGCTTCTCTGTCTTTGGATCTATTTTTGTTTATCAATTTATGTTGTTCATTATATTCCATAAATGAGTGAGATCATGTAATACTTATCTTTCTCCAAATGGCTTATTTCACTTAGCATAATGTTCTCCAATTCCATCCATGCAGTTGAAAATGGTAAAAGTTCCTTCTTTTTAACAGTAGCATAGTATTCCATTGTGTAGATGTACCTCAGTTTTTTAATCCACTCATCTGCTGATGTGAATATAGGCTGTTTCCAAATCATAGCTATTATAAATTGTGCTTCTATGAACCTAGGGGTGTGTATATCTTTCCTGATTGGTATACCTGATTTCTTTGGATATATTCTTAGAAGTGGAATTAATGGGTTTAATTCGAGTTCCATTTTTAATTTTTTGAGGAAACTCCATACTGTTTTCCCGAGTGGCTACACCAGTCTGCATTCCCACCAACAGTGCAGGAGGGTTCTTTTTTAACCACATCCTCGGCAGCACCTGTTTGTTGATTTGTTGGTGATAGCCATTCTGACAGGTAATAGAAAGTTCCTAATTGTTTTGGTGTGCATCTCTCATATTAGTAGTGACTTTGAGCATGTTTCCATGTGCCTCTTGGCCATCTGCATGTCCACTTTTAAAAAGTGTCCATTTATGTCCTTCGCCCATTTTTTTAATTGGATTGCTTATCTTTCTTTTGTTAAGTTGTATGAGTTCCCTATACATTTTGGAGATTAAAATATTATCAGAGATAGCATTGGCAAATATATTCTCCCATGCATTAAGCTTTCTTGTTGTTTTGTTGATGGATTCTTTTGCTATGCAAAAGCTTTTTACTTTAATGTAGTCCAATATGTTTATTTTCTTCTTAGTCTCCTTTGCTCTGGGGGCTGTATCAGTAAAGATATTGCTATGACAGATTTCTGATATCTTGCTACCTATGGAGACTTCTAAGATTTTTATGGTTTCCCGTCTTATGTTTAAGTCATTTATCCATTTTGAGTTTATTTTTGTATATGGTGTATGGTGTAAGTTAGTGGTCTAGATACATTTTTTTCCATGTATCTGTCTAATTTTTCCAGCACCACTTATTGAAGAGACTGTCTTGACTCCATTATATGCTCTTGCCTCCTTTGTCAAGTATTGGGCATAATAGCTTAGGTCTATTTCTGGGTTCTCTGTTTCTATCCATTGGTCTATATGTCTGTTCTTGTGCCAGTTCCAGGCAGTTTTGAGAACAGTGGCTTTGTAATATAGCTTGAGTCTGGTATTGTGATCCCTCCAACATTGTTCCTCTTCCTCAAGATTGCAGCATACTCTTGTGGTCTTTTCTTATTCTATTTGAATTTTTGGAGAGTTTGTTCTAGGTCTTTGAAATATGCAATTGGAATTTTAATGAGGATTGCTTTGAATCTATAGATTGTTTTTGAATAATATGCAAATTTTATTGATATTGATTCTACAAATCAATGAACATGACATATTCTTCCATTCATTTATGTGTTCCTCTATCTCTTTTTTTCAATGTCCTGCAGTTTTTCCAAATACAGGTCTTTTATCTCCTTGGTTAAGTTTATGAATAGGTATCTTAATTTTTTAGGTGCAATCATAAATGGGATTTTTTTTTTTTTTAGTTTCTCTTTCTGTGACTTTATTATTGGTGTATAAAAAAGCCATAGACTTCTGGTGTTAATTTTGTGTCCTGCTACATTGTTGAATTCATTTATTAAATCTAGTAGTTTTTTTATGGAGTCTTTAGGGTTTTCTATGTATAATATCATGTCATCTGTGAATAATGCCAATTTTGCTTCTTTTCCAACTTGGATGCCTTTTTTTTTCTTCTTGCCTGATCACTATGGTTTGTACTTCCAGTACAAGGAGTGGTGAAAGTGGGCATCCCTGTCTTATTCCCTTTCTTAGGGGAAATGGTTTTGTTTTGTCCCATTGAGTATGATGATGTCTGTGGATTTATCTTATACTAGTAGCCAGTTGCAGGAAGATTCCTGCAAGAATAGGGCTTCCTGAGCCAGAGCAAAGCAGAGAAGGGAGCAAAGCCTGCCTGGGCTCCCTTCTCTGCCGCCTCAGCTCCCTCCCATCTCTGCCATCTCAACTCCTGTCTCTGCCACCTTGGCTCCTCCCCCACCCTTTCTTCTCCCTCCCTTCTTCACCGTCTCCACTGCCTCAGCTTCGTTCCCTCATCCACCTCTTGTCTCCCTTCTGCAGCACTTGGCTTCCTTCTACGCTGTCTTTAGTCTTCGCTCTCCTATGTATGCAAATTAACTGCCATCTTTAATGGGTTAATTTGCATACAGTCGCTCTGATTGACTGGTGGACATGGCTTGGCTGGTGGGCATGGCTTAGGTGTCTTGGAGTGATGGTTAATTTGCATACTACTCTTTTATTAGAGTAGATGTTGTGGTATGATCCCTCTATTCCCACTTTGCTGAGAGTTTTTAATCAGAAAAGGGTGTTGGATTTTCTCAAACACCTTTTCTGCATCAATCAATATGACTATGTGGGTTTTATCTCTCAACTTTTTATGTGATGTATCACATTTATTGATTTGTGGATATTGTACCAGCCTTGCATCCCTGGATGAAATCCCACTTGGTCATGGTGTATGATCTTTCTAATGAAATGCTGGATCTTATTTTTTTAGAATTTTGATGAAGATTTTAGCATCTATGTTCATCATGAATACCGGCCAGTAATTCTCTTTCTTAGTAATGTCTTTATCTTGTTTTGGAATTAAGGTAATGCTGGCTTCATAGAAAGAGCTTAGATGTGTTCCTCTTGAATTTTTTTGGAATAGTCTGAGGAGGATAGGTTTTAGTTCTTCTTTGAATGATTGATAAAACTCCCCTGTGAAACCACCTGTCCCAGGACTTTTGTTTCCTGGAAGGTTTTTCTGTTTTTTTGTTTGTTTGTTTGTTTTGATGACTATTTCAAGTTTCTCTCTAGTTATTGGCCTATTCAGATCTTTTTATTCTTGATTGAGTTTGGATGGTTGTATTTTTCAATGAATATGTCGATTTCTTCTAGTTTGACCAGTTTCCTGGAATAGTGTTGTTCATAGTATTTTTTTTACAATTTTTTTGTATTTCTGTGGGGTCTGTTGTTATTTCACCTCTTACATTTATGATTATATTTATTTGGGTCCTCTTTCTTTACTTGTTGGTGAGCCTAGCTGGAGGTTCATCAATCTTGTTTATCCTTTAAGGTACCTGTTCTTTGTTTTTTTCATCTTTTGTTTTTGTTTGTTTGTGTTTTTAGTATTTATGTCTTTAATTCCATCTGATATTTATTATCCCCTTTCTTCTGCTTACTCTGGGCTTTTCTTGTTGCTGTCTTTCTAATTCTTTAAGTGTGACATAAGTTATTACCAGTTTTCCTTATTCATTACATAGGCCTGTAATGCTATGAACTTCTCTCTCAGAACTGCTTTCACTGTGTCCCATTGATTTTGGAATGTAGTGTTTTCATTGTCATTTGTTTCCAGGATGTTTTTTATTTCTTCTTTAATCACTTTGGTAACCCAATCACTGTTTAATAACATGCTATTTAGTCTCCAAATGTTTGAAATTTTTGTTTTTATTCTAGTTGATTTATAATATTATGTCACTGTGATTTGATAAGATGCTTGATATAATTTCAATCTTCTTGAAGTTGAAGAGACTTTGTCTCCTAATATGTGTTCTATCTTTAAAAATGCCCCAAGTGCACTTGAGAAGAATGTATATTCTGTAGCTTTGTAGTGTGATGTTCTGAAGATGACAATTAAGTCTATCTGCTCTAGTGAGTCATTTAGGATTTCTATTTCTTTGTTGACTTTTTTTTATCTAGAGTATTTATTCAGTGGTGTCAATGAGGTATTAAAGTCCACTACTATGATTGTATTGCTGTCAATCCCTTGATATCTTTCAGAAGTTCTTTTATGAATTTGGGTGCTCTTGCATTGGGTTCATATATGTTTACCAGAGTTATATCCTCTTGTTTTATCGATCCCTTTAGGATTATGAAGTGGCCTTCCTTATCTTTTGTTGTGGCCCTCACTTTGAGGTCTTTTTGGAAGATATAAGTATTGCTAACCTGCTTTTTATTCATTTCCATTTGCTTGAAAACTATTTTTCTATCCCTACAATTTCAGTTTGTGTGCGTCCCTTGTTCTGAGGTAGGTCTCTTGTACACAGCATATATATGGGTCATGTTTTCTTATCAATTCAGCCACTTCATGTCTTTTGATTGGAGCATTTAGTCCATTTATGTTTAAGGTTATTATTGCCTAGAGGCCCAGTGCATGAATTTGTGTACTGATGGGGTCCCTTTGCCTGGCCTGTACTCTCTCACAATCTGGGACCCCTTCGGGGATGTCAAACTGCCCATTTCAGCCCAAACCCTGCAAGCCAGGCTGAGAGACTCCACCAGTGCACAAATCCCTACACTGGGCTCTAGTATACAAGCAAGATATTTGGTCAATCTTTTTTCATGCTTCTCCCTTCCCTCTGAGATTCATCAGTCTGTTCCATGTTTCCATGCCTGTGTTCCCTGGTGGTCAGTGTTTGTCATAGCTACTGGTCAAATGATCTAATGGTTGAACAGTCATTTAGGCATCTAATCTAACAAAAGAGTAATATTGAAATTGACCATTTCTTCTGGACGCCTAAGCCATGCCAACCAGCCAACCAGAGCGGCTGTATGCAAAGTAACCCAGCCAAAATAGAGGCCGGCAGTCACGAAGATGGAGTAAACAGCAGGCTTCTGTTGCACCAGAAGTAAACTGTCTGCTGGCCAGCTGGGCCTTTCTGTACTCAAGGCAACAACATAGTTGCAACATTGTTTCAATTATAGAAGCCTCGGAGCTGAAGCAAACAGCAGGCTTCCATTGCATCAGCGATGGAAGAAACTACCTGCCTAGGCCAGCTGGGCCTCTAACTAAGGCAACACTCTTTCAATTAGAGAAGGCATGAAGCTAAAGCAGACAGGAGGCTTTGTTACCTGCCTAGGCTTCGGCTGAAAGCAACAGTTTCAATTATAGAAGATAAACAAACCCCAGGAACCTGCTTTCAGCCAGCCTTGCTGAGACATTGGATCAATGGGAGCTGTGGGCAGCCTTAAAGCCTGTAAACAGCCCTCAGGCCCACACCCAAGCTGGCCACACCCCAATGGAGTGAGAGATCCCACTAGGGGGCTTGGAAAGCCTGAAAACAGCCATCAACACCTCACCCAGGCTGGCCAGGTACCCCAGTAGGGACCCAAAACCTGAAGGGACTGTGGGCAGCCTGAAAGCCTGAAAACAGCCCTCAGGCCAACACCCAGGCTGGCCACACCTGAATGGGGTAAGGACCCCCACTGGGGGGCTTGGCCAGCCTGTAAACAGCCATCAGCCCCTCACCCAGGCTGACCAGGCATGCCAGTAGGTGGCCATCCCCAGAGGGGTCTCAGACTGCAAGAGGGCACAGGCCGGGCTGAGGGACCTCCCGAGTGCACAAATTTTGTGCACCGGGCCTCCAGTATTAGGGGCCCGGTGCACAAAATTTTTGCACAGGTAGGTGGGTGACAGGGAGAGCAGGCAGGGAGGGACCTCAGCCAGATCTGCACCCTATCCAATTCGGGCGTCCTCAGGAGGTGTGCTACTGTTGGCTTGGGCCCATTACATGTGATTCTCTGCTCTCTGCTGGGCTTGTCTGCTCCACACCACGGGGAGGGTCAAGCAGGCCCTGCTGGGCACTGCCTGCGTGGTTGCTGATGGCTTGCACCCCCTCGTCCCCTTGTCCTCAGCTGCCGCCCCAGCTGAGGAAAGCTGGGGGGTCCCTGATGCCTCTAGCTCGTCATGCCCCCTGGTCCTGTCATCTGCAGCCACCGCCCAGGCCAAGGCCTGGCAGCAGTGGTGGCTGGGGGCTCCCCAATGCTTCTGGCTCTACATACTCCCTTGTTCCATCTTCTGCAGCAACTGCCCCAGCCAAGGCCCAGCCAGGGCGGTGGGTGGGGGGTCCCCGATGCCTCTGGCTCGTCGCACCCCCTCATTCCATCTTCCACAACCACCACCCCAGCCGAGGCCCAGCCGGGGTGGTGTCTGGGGGATCCCTGATGCCTCCAGCTCACCGTGCCCCCTGGTCCTGACATCTGCAGCCGCCGCCCAGGCCAAGGCCCAGCTGAGGCAGTGGTTGAGGGTTCCCTGATGCCTCTGGCTCACCACACCCCCTGGTTCTGTCTTCCGCTGCTGCCTCCCCAGCTGCTCCCACCGCCTGCACCGCATCTGGCATGGCCAGGCCCACCTGAACCACTGCTGGCTCTGTGGCTACCGGCCTCCATCTTGGCTGGGTTAATTTGCATACAGCTGCTCTGATTGGCTGGTGGGCATGGCTTAGGCATCTCGGAGAGATGGTTAATTTCCATATTACTCTTTTATTAAAGTGTGTGTGTGCATATATATATATATATTCTTTATATCTGTATTCCTTCTTCACTTTCTATATTCTTTCTTTTTTTTTACAACAGTCCCTTTAGCATTTCTTGTATTGCTGGCTTGGTAGTGATACACTATTTTAGCCTATTTTTGTCTGTGAAGCTCCTGATTTCACCTTCAATTTTGAATCACAGCCTTGCTGGATAGAGTATTTTTGGGTTCACTCACTTTGTATACTTCATTCCATTCCATTCTGGCCTGATGTGTTTCTGCTGAGAAATCACTTGATAATATAATGGGGCACCCCATGTAGGTAACTCTGTCTCACTTGAAACCTTTAAGATTATCTCTTTTCATTAACATTTGGCATTGTAATTACAACATATCTTGGTGTGGGCTTTTTTTGGGTTTGTCTTGTTTGGTACACTTTGTGCTTATGTTACTTTTTTTCTTCCCCAGGGAAGAATCAGGGAAGTTTTATGTCATTATTTCTTTAAATAGGTTTTCTAATACTTCTTGTCCTTCTGGCACTTCTATTATAAGAATATTACTTGGTTTTACCTCTATTAATATGAATGTTACTTAGGTTCTCCTCCTTTTTGTTTTCTCCAATTGCTGTTCAGATTGGGTGTGGTTTCTTCCCTGACTTTTAACTCACTAATTTGGTCCTCTGATTCTTCTTATCTACTGTTGAAACATTCTATTGTGTGTTTTTTTTATTGTAGCTATATCATTTTTTATTTCATCCTGATTCTTACCTAAGTTGTTTTTCTCATCCAGCTGGTTTCGGAATTGCATGTCTCTATCTCATTTAGTTCCTTTTCTGTCAATTCTTCTTTTTCTTTTCTTTGGGGTTTGTTTCTTTTTCTCCCTATTTTTGCCCTCACGGAAGGATCCAGGTGCCAACTGTCAAGTGAAGGCTTCTCTGGAGGGTTGCACACTCCAAGACTCACTGAAGGGCTCCAGCAATGGGTGGCACAGGGCCTTTGGCTCCAGATGAATTTCTTATCTCCATTTTATTTATCTCCTCTTCTGGAAAATGCCCTTGTTCTTTCCAGAACAAGGTTGGGGGTTGTTCTTTTGTCTCCCCATTTGACTACCTTTTTGGATTTGTGACTGCATTAAGTAGATCTGTTACATGATCCAATCTCTAGTGCAGGACATTCTCAAACACTATTTGTGACTAATTAGATCAGGCAAAGACTCAAAGCCCTAGAGACGCACCTCTTCTTGCAGACTAACAGTATTCAGTCTTGAGTAACCCTCAAGCAATTGTCTACAGGTCTGGTGAGAGTTTTCCCACAGGATGGGGCAATTGCTTTTGCCTGAGGCTAATTATTGTTCTCAGTCTGTTAATGGGACTCAGAAAGTCTACATCACAGAGGTAGGGTCTTTCTAGTAGGGTGGGTCAACTATCTTTCCCCTAGGCAAAAGCCACCTAGATAGCAAAGGTCTGCCTGAGAAAGATGACCCCCACAGCCTGAGGGAATGACTCAGAACAGGAAACCAGGGTGTCTGCCTTCCAGAGCTCCCACCCATGGCTTCTACTCATGTAGGTTAAGTCCACTCTCCACTCCCTCTGCTAGAGCCCAATGTGAGTGCCTGTACACTCAATTTTATTTGTTGGTCCTTTAAGAGGGTTCTTGCACTTCCAGTTATCCCTCCCTGGCAGACAGCAAAGCTGTGTCTTTTCACAGCCAGTTTTTATGTGAGCACCTTTCTCAGTTCTGCTGTGCAGCCCATCTGAGGTATTAGACCCCAGAGTTCTCAGAGGCAACTCCCCACAGCTGAGACATCTCTCCAGAATTTCAGATTCTGTCTGTGGGAGTCTGGCTAATCCTTTTGTGCCTCCACCCTTACTACTAGTCTTTTTGCTGTATCCAATTTTATCCTTGGTTATCATGGTTCTCTCCAGCTAGTCTTCAATTGATTATTCAGTGTATTAGGTGGTGTTCTTTTATTAATTAATTAATTTATATATTTTTTCTTTTTTTAACTTTTGTTTTATTGCTTAAAATATTACAAAGAGTAGTACATACGCATACTTTCCCCCCCCCTTGACCTTCCCCCTTCCTTCCCTACCTCCCAGTCTCTTGTGTCCATTGGTTATGCTTAGACGCATGCATAAAACTCCTTTGGTTGATCTCTTACCCACCCCCAACACTCCCCAGCCTTCCTGCTGTAGTTTGATAGTCTGTTTGATGCCTCTCTGCCTCTGTATCTATTTTTGTTCATCAGTTTATAATGTTCTTTATCATCCATAAATGAGTGATATCATGTGGTATTTTTCTTTCATGGACTGACATATTTCACTTAGCATAATCCACTCTAGTTCCAACTATGCTATGGCAAATGGTAAGAATTACTAATCAGCGATTCTCAACCTGTGGATTATGATCCCTATGGCGGTTGAACCCTTTCAAAAGGGTCACCTAAGACCATCCTTCATTTCAGATATTTATATTATGATTTATAACAATATCAACATTAGAGTTATGAAGTAGAAACAAAAATAATTTTATGGTTGGGTCACAACATGAGGAACTGTATTTAAAGGGCAAGAAGGTTGAGAACCATTGAATTACTTCTTTTTTACAGCAGTGTAGTATTCCATTGTGTAGATGTATGAAAGTTTTATAATCCATTCATCTGCTGATGGGCACTTAGGTTGTTTCCAAATCTTAGCTATGGTAAATTGTGCTGCTATGAACATAGGGATGCATATATCCTTTCTGATAGGTGTTTCTGGTTTCTTGGGATATATTCCAAGAAGTGGGGTCACAGGATCAAATGGAAGTTTCATTTTTAACTTTTTGAGGAAACTCTATACTGTCTTCCATATTGGCTGCACCAGTCTGCATTCCCACCAGCAGTGCACGAATGTTCCTTTTTCTCCGCATCCTCTCCAGTACTTGTCATTCATTGATTTGTTGATGATAGCCATTCTGACAGGTGTGAGATGATACCTCATTGTTATTTGCATTTGGATCTCTCAGATGATTAGTGACTTTGAGCATGTTTTCATATGTCTCTTAGCTTTATGAATGTCCTCTTTTGAAAATTGTCTATTTAGGTCTTTTTCCCATTTTTTTGATTGGATTGTTTATCTTCCTTTTGTTAAGTTGTATAAGTTCCCTATAAATGTTGGAGACTAAACCCTTAATGGTGATAACATTGGCAAATATGTATTTCCATGCAGTGGGCTTTCTTGTTCTTTTGTTGATGGTTTCTTTTACTGTACAGAAGATTTTTATTTTGATGTAGTCCCATTTCTTTATTTCCTCTTTAGTTTCCAATGCCCTAAGAGCTGAATTGGTGAAGAAATTGTTTCAACATATGTTTGAGATTTTGTTGCCTTTGGATTCCTCTAGTATTTTTATGGTTTCCCATCTTACATTTAAGTCTTTATCTATTTTGAGTTTATTTTTGTGTATGGTGTAAGTTGGTGGTCTAGTTTCTTTTTTTTTTTTTGCAAATGTCTGTCCAATTTTCCCAACACCATTTATTGAAGAGACTGTCTTGGCTCCATTATATAATCTTCTCTCCTTTGTCAAATATTAATTGAGCACATTGGTTCAGGTCGATTTCTGGGTTTTCTATTCTATTCCATTGACCTATGTGTCTCTTCTTGTGTCAGTACCAGGTAGTTTTGAGAACAGTGGCTCTGTAATCAAGCTTGATATCTGGTATTTAGATCCCACCTACTTTGTTCTTCTTTCTCAGGATAGCTGCAGCTATTTGGGGTCTTTTTTATTCCAGATGAAATTTTGGAGAGTGCATTCTGGGTCTGTGAAATACAACATTGATATTTTAATGGGGAGTGCGTTGAATCTATACATTGCTTTGGGTAGTGTGGACATTTTAATGATGTTGATTCTACCAATCCATGGTATGTTCTTCCATCTGTTTATCTTCCTCTATCTCTTTTTGCAATATCCTGTACTTTTCTGAGTATAAGTTTTATACCTCTTTAGTTAAGTTTATTCCTAGGTATTTTAATTTTTTTTTGGTGTGGTGGTAAATGGGATTTCTTTTTTACTCTATTTCTGTAAGTTCACTATTGGTGTATAGAAATGCCATAGATTTCTTGGCCCTAATATTGTATCCTGCTACATTGCCAAATTCATTGATTAATTCTAATAGTTTTTTTATAAAGTCTTTAGGGTTTTTAATGTACGATATCATGCCATCTGTGAATAAGAACTGTTTAACTTCCTCTTTTCCAATTTGGATGCCTTTTATTTCTTCTTCTTGTCTAATTGCAATGGCTAATACTTCCAGTACTATGTTGAACATGAGTGGTGAGAGTGGGCATCTCTGTCTTGTTCCTGTTCTTAAGGGAAATGGTTTTAGTTTATGCCCATTGTGTACGATGTTGGCTGTGGGTTTGTCATATATGGCTTTTATTATATTGAGGTATAATTCTTCTATTCCCACTTTGCTGAGAGTTTTTATCAAAAATGGGTGTTGGATTTTGTGAAATGCTTTTTCTGTCTCAATTGATATGACTATGTTGTTTTTATCTCTCAATTTGTCCATGGGGTGTATCATGTTTATTGATTTGCAGATATTGTACCATCCTTGCATCCAGAAGATAAATCCTAATTGGGCATGGTGTACACTCTTTCTGATGAACTGCTACATCTGATTTGCTAGGATTTTGTTGAGGATTTTGGCATCAATGTCCATGAGGGATGTTGGCCTGCAAGTCTCTTTCATTGTGCTGTCTTTATCCAGTTTTGATATTAGGGTGATGCTTGGCTTCATAGAATGAGCTTGGAAGTGTTCCTTTCTTTTGAATTTTTTTGGAATAGTGTGAGAAGGTAAGTTTTAGTTCCTTCTTCAATGTTTGATAGCACTCCCATGTGAAGCCGTCTGGCCCTGGGCTTTTATTTACTGGAAGCTTTTTGATTACTGCTTCAATTTCTTCCATAGTTATTGGCCTATTAATATTTTTAGATTATTCCTGATTGAGTTTTGGAAGGTTGTATTTTTCTAGGAATATGTCCATTTCTTCCAAGTTGTCCAGTTTGTTGGAATAGAGTTTTTCATAGTATTTTTAAACAATCCTTTGTATTTCTGTAGGCACTGTTGTTTTATTTTTTTCCTCTTTCATTTCTGATTTTGTTTATTTGCATCCTCTCTTTTTGCTTCTTGGTGTAGCTTGGCTAGAGGTTCATCAAACTTGTTTATCCTAAGAACCAGCTCTTGATTTGGTTGATTTTTTGTATTTTTTTTTTTTGGTCTCTATGTCGTTTATTACCCCCCCCCCCCGATCTTATTATGTCCTTCCTTTTGATTACATTTGGCTTTTCTTGTTGCTCTATTTCTAACTCTTTGTGTAGTAGGGTTAGGTAATTTATTATCATTGTTTCTTATTTTTTACAGTAGGTTTGTAGAGCTATGATCTTCCCTCTCAAGGCTGCTTTCGCTGTGTCCCATACATTTTGGATTGTTGTATTTTCATTGTCATTTGTTGCCATGATGTTTTTTATCTCTTCTTTGATCTCTCTGGTAACCAAGTCATTGTTTAATAGCATGCTATTTAGTCTCCATGTGTTTGATTTTTTGGATTGTAGTTGATTTCCAATTTTATGGCATTGTGATCTGAGAAGATGCTTGATATGATTTATATCTTCTTGAATTTGAATAGACTTCACCAGTGACCCAATATATGGTTTATTTTTGAAAATTTCCCATGTGCACTTGAGAAGAATGTATATTCTGTGGCTTTGGGTTGAAATGTTCTGAAGATGTCAATTAATTCCGTTTGATCTAGTGAGTCATTTAGGATTGATGTTTCTTTGCTGATTTTTTGTTTAGAGGATTTTTCCAATGTTAATAGTGGGGTATTAATGTCCCCTACTATGATTGTATTGCTGTTAATCTCTCCCTTGATAGCCTCCAGAAGTTTTTTTTTTATATATTTGGGTGCTCCTATATTGGGTGCGTATATGTTTACCAGAGTTATTTCTTCTTGTTGGATTGCTCTCTTTAGTATTATGAAGTGGCCTTCCTTATCTCTTTTTATGTTCTTCATTTTAAGGTCTAATTTGTCAGATATAAGTATTGCTACCCCAGCTTTTTTTTTTCATTTCCATTTGCCTGAAAAACCTTTTTCCATCCCTTCACCATCACTCTGTGTGTGTCTTTTTTTCTGAGGTGAGTTTCCTGTAGACAGCAGATATATGGGTCATGTTTTCTTATCCACTGAGTTACCCTATGTCTTTTGATTGAGACATTTAATCCATTTACATTTACAGTTATTATTGATAGATACTTGTTTGTTGCCATTTTTGTTCTTTACCCCTGTGTTTCTTCTTTGTTTCCTATTATTTTCTTCTTACAGCAGACCCTTTAGCATTTCTTGCATTGCTGGTTTGTTGATAATAAACTCCCTTAGTTCTTTTTTTGTCTGTGAAGCTCCTGATTTCGCCCTCAAGTTTGATTGGTAGCCTTGCTGGGTACAGTATTCTTGGATTCAGACCCTTTCTTTGCATGACTTTGTATATACCATTCCATTCCTATTTGGCCTGATGGGTTTCTGTTGAGAAATGAGTCTCTAGCCTGATGAGGGATCCTTTGTAGGTAATTTTCTGTCTCTCTCTGGCCACTTTTAAGATTCTTACTTTGCTTTTGGTGTTTTCCAATTTAATTATAATGTGCTTTGGTATTGGTCTTTTGGGGTTCATTTTGTTTATGACTCTGTGAGCTTCTTGGATTTGTGTAAGTTTTTTCTACCTTATATCATGGAAGTTTTCTGTCATTATTTCTTCAAACAGGTCTTCTATTTTTTGCTCAGTTTCCTCTCCTTCTGGAACCCCTATTATGTGGATGTAGTTTCATTTCGTGTTGTCCCAAAGTTCTCGTAGGCTCTCCTCCTGCTTTTTAACTTTTTTCCTAGATGCTGCTCTGCTTGGGTGTTTTTTCCAACCTTGTCTTCTAGCTCATTAATGCTGTCCTCTGCTTCTTCTAGTCTACTGATGATGCTTTCTATTGAGTTCTTTATAGTGATGATGTCATTTTTCATTTCTTCCTGGTTCTTCTTCATTTCCTCTTGGTTTTTACACATATTGTTGAATTTGTGTTTCATTCTTTTCATCTGCCTTATGACTATTTCTCTGAATTATTTCTCTGACAGGTTTTTTGCCTCTATTTCATTTACTTTCTTTTGTGATGATGCCTGTTATTCTTTCATATGCAAGCTGTTTCTTTGTCTCCCCATGATCTCTCTTCTCTGTGTGTCTGGTTAGGTATTTCTCTCTCTCTCTTGCATTGATTAAAGGTAAAAATTACAAGACAACATGGCTCAATGCACAAGGCACTGAACACAAATATATTCATGATACTAATAACCCCAAATAAAGGTGACCACCAGAGAAAAGAGAATTAGGGGATAAGAAAGAAAGAAGAAGAGAAAAAGAAAAAGGAGATAAAGAAAAAAAAGGGAGTGCAAAAATGAAATTGAGAAAAAGAAAAAATAGTAAGAGAGAAAAAAAAGAAGATGAAATAGAAGAGGGAAAGAACTATATGGGAGAAAATTCCAATAGAACAGCCACTAATGCCAATAAATGCCAGTAACAGATTCCTAGAGATGAATGCAAACTATAAACAACAAATAATATCAAGCGAGTTGAGGTAAAACAGAAGCAAAAAGTAACTAATAAAAAAAAGAAAAAGTGAAGCAATCTCACAAACAAGCATAAAAAACCCACTATAATCAGCAATCAAGCAAACAACAGCAAAACGACAGAGAAACAAATTTGGATAGTGAAGTGAGAGAAGAGAGAGGTGTGTATGGACTTAGAGCAAGGGATTGGAAATTAGATATATAAGTAGGGTAAAATTTTAACAGGGGGTAAAAAGAGGGAATAGGGAAAATCTAAAGCAGGAATAGGGTAAGAGAAATAGGACAACAAAAGGGAAAAAGTGAGAAAGAGGGTATTGGCATAAAGGTAAAGTTGAGAAAGAGTAAAATGATGCTAAAGGAAAAGTGAAAATAGAATGTAGAACACTAATCCCAAAATAAAATGAAGAAAAATAAAATGACACTTTTTAAAAAAAAAAGGTGGCCTGGGCCTTCCTCTGCACACTGATCATGGGTCAATGGCCAGATCTCAAACCAATAGCGTTGCACCTGCCTCAGCTGGCCTGGTGCCAGTGGGTGTCAGAGCGTGGTCCTGGATGACCGTCCATGTGGTTGTTCTGCTGTTTGACTGTTCAATTTGCATATTATGCTTTTACTATATAGGATCATTCGTTGTCTTTTAAAACTATTTTTGTTTTGAATTTTATTTTGTAAAGCATCAATATAACCACTTGCTCTTTTGGGTTACTGTTTATTCACCTTTTTTCTATCCTTTTAACACCTACCTACTCATCACTCTCTTTTTTTTATTTCAGAGAGGAAGGGAGAAGGAAAGAGTGATAGAATCATCAATGATAAGAGAGAATCATTGAGCAGCTGCCTCTTGCATGCCACTGCTGGGGATAGAGCTCACAACCTGGGCATGTACTCTTGACTGGAATTGAATCTGGGACCCTTCAGTCCACAGACCGACACTGTATCCACTGAGCCAAACCAGCTAGGGTGACCTATTTGTCTCCAATATAAAGTGAGATCTTATGTGTATAGTTGGATCACTTAAAAATTATTGTAATAATCTATGCCTTTCAATTTAAGAGTTTATTACTCTTGTATTTAATGCAATTACTTGTAAGGAGATATTATATTTACTTATGTCATTTTGCTCCTTGTTTTCTATATGTTTTATATCTTAGTTGTTCCTCAATTTTTTGTTTAGGTTTTTAGGTTAAAAAGATATTTTATACTGTGCTATTTTACTCTAGCTCCTTCTTCTTTTCTTTATAGGATTTTAATTTTTCTCAATAATGAAATGTTTAATTTATGCTAATGTAGTTCAAATTAATACCAATTTAGCTTCAATAGTGTACTGCAATTGCTCTTATATAGCTCTGTTATCACCCTTATGCTGTTAGTCACAAATTAAATCCTTATTCATTATATGCCCATTGACTTAGATTTATAATTATTGCTTTATGTAATTGCCTTTTAAATCGTATAGGGAAAATGTAATTTAGTAACATTGACACTAAATTTTATATTTAACTAGGGGCCCAGTACACAAAAATTTGTGCACTGGGGGGGAGGGGGTCCCTCAGCCCGGCCTGTGCCCTCTCCAAGTCTGGGACCCCTCTGGGGATGTCCACCTGCTGGTGTGCCTGGCCAGCCTGGGTGAGGGGCCAATGTCTGTTTGCAAGCTGGCCAAGCTCCCCAGTGGAGACCCTCACCCCAGGGGGTGTGGCAAGCCTGGGTGAGGGGCTGAGGGCAGTTTTCAGGCCGGCCACAGATCCCACTGATCATCCGGGCCACCCACCTGGGAAGCTGATGGTGGGGTGGCACTGGCCACCGCATGGCCTCCCGGGCTGGGGCCTCGGGGTCTGGCCACCTGGTCCCCACCCCCCGGAGGCCATGGCCTCCCGGGCAGGGGCCTCAGAGCTGGCCACCTGGTCCCCGCACCCCACCCCACCCCCCAGGCTCCCGCCTGGGAAGGCATCTGCAAGCCCAAGGTGCCGGATGCCTTTCCAGGATGGAGGCTCCCAAGATGTCAGAGGCCGAAGCCCTGGAGAAGCCGCACACCGGGGCTGAGGCCTCCACCATCTTGGCTGAGCTAATTTGCATACAGCAGCTCTGATTGTCTGGTGGGCGTGGCTTACCCCTGTCCCAGAGAAACAGTTAATTTTAATATTATGCTTTTATTAGTTAAGATTATGTACAGGCATATCTTATTCTTTTGTGCTTAGCTTTGTTGTAATTCACAGATATAGTCAAACAATTCAATTCTTAACCAAGTTGTCAATGAAAAAATGTCTCATTGTTGAACAAAACTTTAGTTCTTGACCTATGACACTTTCATGCTGATACCTGTATGTCAGGCATACATCTCACAGGTGACATTGGAGAAACTGCATGAGTATGAGTCAGTTGAGCACTATAAGTCACATTGTTAACAACTCAGAAAATTGTGCTATATTTCCTTTTTTTTCCTTTTGCTGTTGGATATTATTGCTAAACTAGAGGCCTGGTGCACAAAAATTTGTGTACAGCCTCTGACCTGTTGCAGTATGGGAACCCTCAGGGGATGTCTACCTGCTGGCTTAGGTCCTCTCCATGAGTGATCGAGCCTAAGCTGGCAGTCAGACATCTCTCTGGCAGCCCTGGACCCCTCGGGGGATGTCCACTTGCCAGCAGGGAGCAGGCCTAAGGTGCAGTCGGACATCCTTAGCACTGCTGAGGAGGCAGGAGAGGCTCCCACCACCACCGCTGTACTGGCAGCTGTTAGTCTGGCTTGTAGCTGAGCAGAGCTCCCTCTGTGGGAGTGCACTAAGCACCAAGGACAGCTCCTGCATTGAGTGTCTGTCTCCTGGTGGTCAGTGTGTGTCATAGTGACCAGTCATTCCCAGTGATTCTGCTGTTAGAGTCAATTTGCATATTATCCTTTTATTATATAGGATTTATTATATAGGATTGAGGCCTGGTGCATGTGTGGGGACTGGCTGGTTTTCCCTGAATGGTGTCCCTGCTCAGGGAGGGGGTCCCACTGGGGTTCCTGGCCAGCCAGGGTAAGGGGCTGAGGGCTATTTTCAGACTGAGCACATCCCCTTCAGGAAGGGGGGTCCTGCTGTGGTGTCTGGCCAGCTGGGTGAGTGGCTAATGGCTGTTTGCAGTTTGGCCACAGCCCCTTCTGGGTTAGGGTTCTTGCTGGGGTTCCTGGCCAGCCTGGGTGAGGGGTTAATGGCTGTTTGCAGGCTAGCCACTGTCCCCAGCCACCCAAGCTCCCAGAGAGGCTGGCTGGAAACGGGTATCTGGGGTTTATTTATCTTCTATAATTGAAACTTTGTTTCTTTGAGCGGAGGCCGCAGCCTGCCTAGGCAGGCAGCTTCCTCCATCGCTGGGGCAACTAAGCCTCCTGTTTACTCTAGGTCTGTGGCTGCTGGCTGCCATCTTGGTTGGGTTAATTTGCCTGTAGTCTCTCTGATTGGCTGGTGGGCATGGATTGGGATGTAGTGGAGTGACACAATTAGCATATTACTCTTTTATTAGATTAGATATGACACCATGTGCCCTAAGAAGGTTAGTGATAGCAGCAAAATGAAAGTTGTGGGTACAATATTAGAGCTTAAAAAGGAAATATTTATAAAGTATGATAGAAGTGTTTGCGTGTCTGACTATTTCTGAGTATGGCATGGTGAAATAAATGATTAGCACAATTTAAAAATATAGAGGAAATCAGGAGTGCTTGTGTTGCTAAGGGTGTCAAAGTACATATGAAACAGCAATCACAGGCAATTGAAAAGGTAGAAAAATTGTTGTTGATTTAAATAAATGTAATGCAGTTAACTAGTGATAGCATTTCAGAGGCAATTATATGTGAAAAAGTGATGCTGCTGCATACTTACCACCTGAAAAAAAAAACACAGAATAAGTGCTGAAAGTGACTCATTTAAGTCTAGTAGGTGGTGGTTCAATAAATTTAGGAAAAGACATGACATTCATAGTATAATGAGGCATGGGGATGCTGCCAGTTCTAACAAAGTAAGTGCTGAAAATTTCATGACAGAATTTAAATAATACACAGAGGCTGAGGCATTTGTTTTCCATTAAGCATTCAGTTGTAATGGGACAGGTCTTTTCTAGAAGAAAATTCCAAAGAAGACCTACATCACACAGGAGGTGAAGTCACTGGAAAGACATAGGTCAATGAAGAACAGGTTGACGTCATTGTTGTGTGGAAATGCAAAGGGGACTTTAAGTTGAAACTTCTATTCATCTACCATTCTAAAAACTTGTGAGTTTTCAAGAAAAATAATTTCATGTAAAAAAAAGTTGAATATGATGTACAGGGCTAATAGCAACGCTTGGGTAACCAAGAAATTTTTTAATGAGTGGATTCATTAAGTGCTTGCCCCAAGTGTAAAGAAATAGCTTCAGGAAAAATAATTGACACTCAAGGCCACATCTTGTAATGGACAGTGTTCCTTCCCACCCTCCAAGCATAGAGGCCAAATTGGTGGAGGAGTACACTTTCATCACTGTTAGGTTCTTGCCACCTCCCACAACTCCTCTCATGCAGCCCATGGACTAACAGGTCATTTCTTTTTTTAAATTTTATCTTTATTGAAAGCATTACAGATGTCTCATTTTTGGCCCCATTGACCACACCTTATCCCTCAGGCCTTCACCACACTATTGTCTATGTCTATGGGTTATGCATATATGCATGTAAGTTCTTTGTTTAATTTCTTAAGACTTCTCCACCCTCCT
This sequence comes from Murina feae, assembly GCA_004026665.1. Taxonomy (NCBI): domain Eukaryota; kingdom Metazoa; phylum Chordata; class Mammalia; order Chiroptera; family Vespertilionidae; genus Murina; species Murina feae. Next base: position 38,306 of record PVJC01004202.1, on the reverse strand, counting down.
TCCTTCTGAGATTCATCAGCTGTTTCATGCTTCTATGTCTCTAGACCTATTTTTTCATGTTTATTTTGTTCCTTAGATTCCACATACAGACAGTCTTTGGGTTACATCAGACTCAGACATATATCGTTTTGTGGTTATGTCACCATCTCCCATTTATTTATTTAAAAAATTTCCGTCATTTCGACATATGTACATATGTGCTTTATGTTTTTCATTATTTATTTACCACAAGTAAAGGTCAGGAATTATCTTTTTTTAAATTTTTTTTTTACTGTTTCACTTCATTACCGCTGTGTATGTCCTCCAAGTGAGTGACATAGATACTTATGTAGGTGGGTTCCAACTTACTGCGAAAATCAAGCCATAGGAATGGATCTCCAATGTAACCTGAGGACATACTGTATAAGTGAAATCATGTGATACCTGTATTTCTCTGGCTGGATTTATCCATTAGCATAATATGCTCCAAGTCCCTCCATGCTGTCTCAATGGGTAAGAGATCTTTTTTTTTTTTTTTTTTTTTTTTTTTTTTTTTTTTTTTTTTTTTTTTTTTTTTTTTTTTTTTTTTTTTTTTTTTTTTTTTTTTTTTTTTTTTTTTTTTTTTTTTTTTTTTTTTTTTTTTTTTACTGCAGCATAGTATTTCATGGCGTACAGGACCACAGATATTTTTTTATCCACTCATCTACTGATGGGCACTTTGGCAGTTTCTAGATCTTAGCTTTTGTAAATTGTGCTGCTATGAACATAGGGGTGCACATATTCTTTCTGATTGATGTTTCTATATTCCTAGAAGTGAGAATACTGGATCAAATGGCAGATACATATTTAACTTTTTGAGGAAACTCCATATTGTTTTCCATAATGTCTGCGCAGTCTACAGTCCCACCAGCAGTGTACTAGGATTTCTGTTTTTCACATTCTGACCAGTACTTGTAATTTCTTAATTTGTTGATGGTAGCCATTTTGACAAGTATGGGGTGATACCTCATTGTTGTTTTAGTTTGGATCTTGCTAATTATAGTGACTTTGAGCATTTTTTCATGTATCTATTGGCCATCTGTATGTCCTCTTTGGGAAAGTGTTTTGTCAGGTGCTCTGCCCATTTTTTTGATTGTTTGTCTTCATCTTGTTGAATTGTATGAATAATTTATATATTTTGGAAATTAACATCTTATCAAATGTATCATCGTAAAATCTAGTTGGCTCCATTTCCATTTTGTTGATGGTCTCATTTGCTGTGCATAAGCTTCTTATTTTGACACTAGAGGCCCGGTGCACAAAAATTTGTGCTCTCAAGGGAGAGGGGTCCCTCAGCCCAGCCTGTGCCCTCTCATTGCCTGAGAACCCTCGGGGGATGTCTACCTGCTGGCTTAGACCCTTTCCATGGGTGATCGGGCCTAAGCTGGCAGTCAGACATCCCTCTGGCAGCCCTGGACCCCTTGGGGGATGTCCACTTGCCAGCAGGGAGTAGGCCTAAGCTGCAGTCGGACATCCTTAGCGCTGCTGAGAAAGCGGGAGAGGCTCCCACCACCACCGCTGTACTGGCAGCTGTTAGTCTAGCTTGTAGCTTAGTGGAGCTCCCTCTGTGAGAGTGCACTGACCACCAGTGCGCAGGGGACAGCTCCTGCATTGAGTGTCTGTCTTCTGGTGGTCAGTGTGTGTCATTGTGACCAGTCATTCCCAGTGATTCCGCTGTTAGGGTCAAATTGCATATTACCCTTTTATTATATAGGATTTATTATATAGGATAGAGGCCTGGTGCATGGGTAGGGACTGGCTGGTTTGCACTGAAGGGTGTCCTGGATCAGGGTGGGGGTCCCACTGGCATGCCTGGCCAGACTGGGTGAGGGGCTGATGCCTGTTTGCAGGCAGGCTAAGCCCCCCAAGGGGGACCTTCACCCCATGAGGGTATGGCCAGCCTCATGAGGGGCTGATGGCTGTTTTCAGGCTGGCCACAGCCTGAAAACAGCCATCAGGGTGGGGGGGGTCCTGGTGGGGTTCCTGGCCAGTCAGGATGAGTGGGTGATGGCTGTTCATAGGCTGGCCAAACCCCACAGAGGGGATCCTCACCCCATGAGGGTGTGTCCATCCTGGGTGAGGGACTGATGGCTGTTTGCAGGCTGGCCACAGCCCCTTAGCAACCAAAGCTCCCAGCAAGACTGGCTGGAAGCAGGTATCTGGGATTTATTTATCTTCAGTAATTGAAACTTTGTGTCCTTGAGCAGAGGCCACAGCCTATCAGAGCAGGTGGGAAGCTTGGCTTCCTCCATTGCTGGGGCAACCAAGTCTTCTGTTTGTTCCAGGTCTGTGCCTCCAGTGGCCATCTTGTTTAGGTTAATTTGCAATATAGTCGCTCTGATTGGACGGTGGGCGTGACTTAGGGTGTAGTGGTGTGACACCAATTTGCATGTTTCTCTTTTATTAGTGTAGATAGTCCAATTTGTTTATTATTTCTTTTGGGGTTTTTTTGCCTTAGGAGGTGTATCAGCAAATATATTGCTCTGAGAGATGTCTAATATTTTTCTGCCTGTGGTTTCTTTTAAGATATTTTATAGTTTTATTACTTATATTTAAGTCTTTTATCCATTTTGAGTTTATTCTTATGTATGGTGCACATTAGTGACCTATTTTATTTTGTTTTCTTTTGTTTTTTGCACGTACCTGTCTAATTATCCTAACACCATTTATTAAAGAGGCTGTCTTTACTCCATTGTATGCTCTTGCCTCCTTTGTAAAATATTAATTGAGCAGCATGGCTTGCATCGGTTTCTGAGTTCTCTGTCCTGCTCCATTGATCTATATGCCTGCTTTTGTGTCAGTACCAGCCTATTTTGATTACAATAGCTTTTTGTATAGTTTTCTCTCCAGTATTGTGATCCTCCAACTTTGTTCTTCTTTATCAAGGTTGCTATGGTAATTTGGGGTCTTTTTTGGTTCCATATAAATTTTTGGAATGTTTTTTCTAGATTTGTGAAATATGCCATTGGTATTTTTATAGGAGTTGAGTTGAATAGATTTCTTTAGATAGTATAGAGAGTTTAATGATGTTAATTCTTCTTGGTATAGTCTTCCAATTTTTTTAATCTTCCTTGTTTTCTTTTTTCAATGTCCTATATTTTCCCCAGTACAGGTCTTTTATCTTCTTTTTCGTAGGTATCTCTTTTCATTGTTGAAATGGTAAATGGGATTGCTATTTTAGTTTCTCTTTCTGAGAGCCCATTATTGGTGTATAAGAAATTACACAAAGGCACTGGTTCAGAGGTATTTTTAGATGGCCTCTGAAATTAATTTAATCCTCAGGGAGTCTGGAAGTAATATTTTAATATCCTAACTCACTTGAGGCTCATAGACAAAACATAAAGGGAAGTGTCTTCCAGGACCATCCAATCAGCCTGGAATAAATTGTGGCCTAAGTCTGTTGCTGTAATTGACTTTGAGGGCTTCAAGGATGAGCCTGTGTCTGTTGCAGAGGATACAGTATTGTGTATCTGGGTAAGTCTATGGACTTGGAAGTGGATGATGACGGTGTGGAGGAGTTATTGGAGGGCCATAACACTGAGCTGAACACCAAGAACTCAAAGACCTTCAAGGAGAACAGCAAGAGATGGCAGCTGAGGAGCTCTCTTTAAGGGAAGAGGAGGAAAGGGAGGATATTCCTACTTCGCTAATCAAGGAACTGTTTGGAAATGGGGAGAAATGCAACATTTTATTGAGAAATATATAGCACCCTGACAAAGAAGTAGCAAGTCGTGAGATAACTTGTTTAATGACAATGTTGTGTTTCACTTCAAGTGAGTGTTAAAGCACAGGCAAAAGCCAACATCATTGGATAGGTTTCTGGTAGGTCAAGTTTTAGTGGAGCAAAGAGACAAAACAGAGAAAGAACCCCAAAAGAACAGCTACATTTTTATGAAAGTGGACTCCCCTTCCAAACAATAATATCCCTCCATTCCTCCATCTCACCTCTCCACATTCAGTCATCAGTATCTCTCAACATTAAAAGTAAGTTCTAGTGTGTATGTAAATTTCATTTTTACTGTAAATTTAATTTTCTTTTTGTTAAATTTTCACTTACATTTTATGTCTTTTTGTTTTTAAAGAAATTATAGATTAAACAGTAAAATAGACATGTACTGTATACAGGAAAGGCTAAAACAGGAAATCATTTGGGAGTTTGGAACAGGTTACTTCAATTTACTTTTTTTCTAATGGGAAAAAAATTATTCCGTTTTTGAATAAATCACTTCTCAAATAGCCTTCTGGAACAAATTAAGTTCAAGAACAGAGGTTCCAATGTATTGTTTTTTTTTTTTACAACTTGAACAATTTTATCAAACTGAGATAAGCAAGTCTATCAACACCTTTTTTTAACAACATTGTGCACTTTGTTTCACTGTATAACATTTTGATAATTATCTCAATGGTTAAAACTTTTTAATTATAGTTATATTGCAATCGTGATCTGTAATCAGTGAGCATATCTTTTATGTTACTCTTAAACTCTCTCAAATCTACTAGCTATGAATCTCCTGTTTTGCTTATATGGGGATGTCTTAATTTTGTCTTCATTTTTTTGAAATGGTGACATAATTTTGGGGGTAGGAACCCCAAATCACACCCATACAAGATATAGGATTAATTAATAAATAGTGTGTGTGTGTGTTATCACTGCTCCACTGGCCAGCCATTTCATTCTCTTTCTTCTTCTCCTCAGGCTTTCTTATTTCCTGAGACAAAGAATATTGAAATCTGGCAATTTAATAATTCTACAATGGCCTCTAAGTGTTAAAGTGAAAGGATGAGTTGCAGGTCTTTCATGTTAAATCAAAAGGTAGAAATGATTAAACTTAATGAGGAAGATATGTTAAAACACTAAGATAGGTCAAGAGCCAGGCCTCTTGCATTAAACAGTTAGTTGAGATGTGAGTGCAAAGAAATGTTCTTAAGGAAATTTAAAGTGCTATTTCATAAGTACATGAGTAATATACCAATTGCTGATATGTAGAAAATTTTAGTGATCTGGGTAAAACCTAAAACCAACAATCATGTTTCCTTAAAAAGCTTAATCCAGAGCAAGGCCCTAACTTTCTTTAATTCTACAGAGGCTGGAGATGTGATAAAGCTGCAAAAGAAAAGTTTAAAGCTTAAAGCTAGAAGAGGTTGGTTTATGAGGTTTAAGGGAAGAAGTTGTCTTTATTACATAAAAGTCCAAGATCAAGCAGCCAGAGCTGATGTAGAATCTGCAGCAAGTTATTCGATAGATGAAACCAAGATCCTTAATGAAGGAGGTTACACTAATAACAGATTTCAATGTAGACAAGACACTCTTACATTAGAAGAAGATGCCATCTAGAACTTTCATAGCTAGAGAGAAGTGAATGTCTACTTTAAAGCTTCCTAGGACAGGCTGACTCTGTTAGGGGCTAATGCAGCTGGCAATTTTAAGTTAAAGCCAATGTTCATTTACCATTCTCAAAGTCTTTGGTCCTTTAAGAATTTTGCTAAATCTACTCTGTGGGTGTTCTATAAATGGGACAACAAAGCCTTCATGACAGAATATCTGTATACAATATGAATAGTTAAACCCACTGTTGAGACCTGCAGCTCATAAAAAGTAGTTCTTACAAAATATTAGTACTCATTGACAGTGCATTTGGTCACCCAAGAGCTCTGATAGAAAAATACAATATTAAAGTTGTATTCATGTCTGCTAATAAATAATCCATTCTGAAGTCATTGGATTATTAAGGCATGAATTTGACTTTTAAATCTTATCATTTAAGATAAATATTTTGTAAAACTATAGCTTCCATAAGTAGTGATTCCTCTGGGTTGATCTGGGCAAAGTAAATTGAAAACTTCCTGGAAAGAGTTCACCATTGCAGATGACATTAAGAACATTCATGATTTGAAGAGGTCAAAATGTAATTATTAAGAGTTTGAAAGATGTTGATTCCAACCCTCATGGATGACTTTTAGGAGTTTAAGACTTCATTGAAGACATAACTGCACCTGGAGGTTGAAATAGTAGGAAAACTAGAATTAAAAGTGAAGCCTGAAGATATAACTGAATTTATTACATCAGTTTTAGCAATCTGATACTAAAACTTAAATGGATGAGGGCCTGCTTCTTATGGATGAACAAATAAAGTGTTTTCTTGAGATAGAATCTATGCCTGGTAAAAGTGTTTGAAGACTATGGAAATGAAACAAAACGTATAGACTATTATATAAACTTTGTTCATAAAGCAATGGCAGGGTTTGAAACAATTCCAATTTTGACTCCATGTTTTGATCTTATTAAAATTCTATCAAATTGATTCTCATGCTATAGAATCATTCATTAAGGAAGAGTCAATCAATGCAGAAAACTTTGTTGTTGTCTTATTTTAAGGCTAGAGGCCCTGGTGCATGAATTTGTGCATGAGTGGGGTCCAGCCGGCCCTCCCTGATGGGGGTCCATTGGGCAGGGATGGCAAGGAAGAGGGGCTGTTGGTGGTTGGCCAGTTCAGCCCCACTCCCAATTGAGATGTTGGAGGCTGATCAGGGCCTGGGCCAGCCGGGAGGGGTTGGCCAATCGGGGCCCAGATCAGGCTGGTTGGCTGCTGGAGTGTGCATCATAGCCACTGGTAGTTCCAGTCATTCTGGTTGTTCTGCCATTCTAGTCACTGGGCATATATATATATATATATATATATATATATATATATATATATATATATATGTATATGTATACTAAGGGCCCAGTGCACAAAAATTTGTGCACTCAGGAGGTCCATCAGCTCAACCTGTACCCTCTCGCAGTCTGGGACCCCTCTGGGGATGTCCACCTGCTGGCATGCCTGGTCAGCCTGGGTGAGGGGCTGATGGCTGTTTTTAGGCTGGCCAAACCTCCCAGTGTGGATCCTCACCCCATTGGGGTGTGGCCAGCCTGGGTGATGGGTTGAGGGCCGTCTTCAGGTTGCCTGCAGTCCCTTCAGGTTTTGGGTCCCTACTGGAGTACCTGGCCAGCCTGGATGAAGGACTGACGGCTGTTTGCAGGCTGTCCAAGCCCCCCAGTAATATCCCTCACCCCATTGGGGTGTGGCCAGCATGGGTGATGGGCTGAGGGTTGTTTTCAGACTTTCAGGCTGCCCATGGCTTCCATTGACCCAATGTCCCAGCAAGGCTGGCTGGACACAGGTTTCTGCAGTTTGTTTATCTTCTATAATTGATACACTGTTCCTTTAAGCTAAGGCCTAGTTATGAAACCTCCTTTCTGCTTCAGCTCTAGCTTCTATAATGAAACAATGTTTCCCTTAGAAGTCAGTCCCAGCCTGCTGTTTGCTTCAGCTCCTGGGATTGAAACAATGTTGCAAATATGATGTTCCCTGGAGTGGAGAGAAGCCCAGGTGGCCCGCAAACAGTTTCACTCCTGCTGCAATGGACGCTGCCTGTTTACTCAGCTCCCTGAGTGCCGGCCTCTATGTTGGCTGGGTTAATTTGCATACAGTCGCTCTGATTGGCTGGTGGGCGTGGCTTAGGCATCCCGAATGGATGGTCAATTTGCATATTACACTTTTATTATATAGGATAGATAGTGCCCTGCTGAATAGCTTAGTTGGTTTAAGCCTTTTCCCAATACACCAAGGTTGCAAGTTTGATCTCTATTCAGGGTACATATAAGAATCTACAAATAAGCAAATAAATAAGTGGAACTGTAAATCAATGCTCCTCTCTCTCTGTGTCTCTCTTTATCCCTTCATCTATCTAAAATCAAGAAATAAACATTTTAAAAATTGATATTGTGACATCCACTCCAACATTCAGCAAACACCATCCTGATCAGTCAGCAGCCATCAACATTGAGGCAAGATCCTCCACCAGCAAAATTACAACTCACTAAAGCCTCAGTTGATTGTTACCACTTTTGGCAATAATGTATTTTAAATTAAGGTATGTACATTGTTTTTTAAACATAAAGCCATTGCACACTTAATAGGCTAGAGTATATTACCAACATAAGTTTTATATGCACTGGGAAACAAAAAAATGACTCACTTTATTATGATATTTCCTTTATTGTGGTGACATAAAACCAAACTTAATATATCTTTGAGATATGCCTGTACTTACCTTTGCTGATACTCTTTATTTTTTTATGTGGATTATATGTGCTGTGTATTGTCATTTTATTTTACCCAGAAGGACTCTCTTTAACATGTTCCCTAGGCTATTCTAAGCAATAAACTCTCTCAGACCTACTACCTATAAATCCCTTGTTTTGCTTATATGAGGACATCTTAATTTTGCCTTTATTTCTTTGAAATGATGACTCTTAGATTTAAATATGTAGACTATAGTTGTATATCCTATCTAATAAGAGAGTAATATGCAAATTAACCATCACTCCAACACACAAGATGGCTTCCCCCATGTGGTCAAAGATGGCCATCCCCAAGTGGACACAAGATGGCCAGCAGGAGAGGGCAGTTGGGGGAGACCAGGCCTGCAGAAGAGGGTAGCTGGGGGAGACCAGGCCTGCAGAGGAGGGCAGTTAGGGGCAAATGGGCCTGAGGGGAAGGCAGTTGGGGGCAACCAGGCTATTAGGGGTGAATGGGCTGGCAGGGAGAGCAGTTAGGGGTGACCAGGCCAGCAGGGGAAGGCAATTAGGGGTAATCAGGCAGGCAGGCAGGCAAGCAGTTGGGAACCAGTAGTCCTGGATTGTGATAGGGATGTCCAATTGCCCGTTTAGGTCCGACAGGCCTAAATGGGCAATCGGACATCCCTTGAGGGGTCCCGTATTGGAGAGGGTGCAGGCTGGGCTAAGGGACACACACCACCCCATGCAGGAATTTCATGCACCAGGCCTCTAGTATGTAACATTTATGTAGGCAAAATAACTACAGTGATTTTTCCAACATATAGTCTATTCACTAAATTTTTTAAAAAATAACAGCGAATTATAACAAAAAATAACAAAAAAACTATTCTAATAAAAGAGCAATATGCAAATTAACCATCACTCCGAGACACCTAAGCCAGGTCCACAAACCAAACCATGCCCCCAGCCAATCAGAGCGGCTATATGCAAATTAACCTAGCCAAGATGGCAGCCGGCAGCCATGGAGCTGCAATAAGCAGGAGGCTTGCCCTGGCGATGGAGGAAGCTAAGGTTCCTGTCTGCCTAGGCCCACTGTGGCTTCCACTCATGGCAACAAAGTTTCAAATATAGAACATAAACAAACCTCAGTTACCTGCTTCCCACCTTGGGCTCAAGAAAGCGCTGGGAGCCTGGATTATTAGGGGCAACCCAACCTGCACTCCGGTTAAAGCAAGAAAGTTTCAACATTAGATGTTAAATTCCAGCCAGCCTTGCTGCAAACAGCCATCAGCCACTCACCCAGGCTGGCCAGGTACCCCAGCAGGGACGCCCTCCAGGAAGGGGATGTGGACAGCCTGCAAACAGCCATCAGCCCCTCACCCAGGCTGGCCAGGCATCCCGTAGGGACCCGAACCCTGAAGAGAAAGTGCCTAAGCCAGAAGGTGGACATCTCCCAAGTGGTCCCAGATTGCTAGAGAACACAGGCCATGCTGAGGGACATCCCTGAGTGCACAAATTTTTGTGCACTGGGTCTCTAGTATATATATAAAGAACCAGGGGCCATCACATTGGAAACAATTGAATGGATGACTGAACAGGCTGACAGGCTGAGTGGTGTGACCAGGGCAGCTGGAGGGTTATTGAGGGATAAGTACAACTGAACAGCAGTCAGCATGGGGCAACCAAGCCAGCAGGGATTTTAGTGAGGGACAACCAAATGACTGAACAGCAAGCTGTGTAGGGCGACCAGGCCAGCAGAGGGGGCAATGAGGGGCAATCTAACGGCTGAACAGCAGGCTACATGGGGCAATCAGGCCAAGAAAGGAGGGAAGTTTGAGGTGACTTGGACGGTAGAGGGGACTGTGAGGGGCGACCAAGCTGGCAGGGGGGTTGGTTGGGGACAACCAGGCTAGAAGGGAGGGACTTGGGGCAAACCAGGCCAGCAGGGGGAGCAGTTGGGGGATACCTGGCCAGCAGGGGTGGTCAGTAAGAGGTGACCAGGCTGGCAGAGGGGGCCAGTGAGAGGTGACCAGGCCAGCAGAGGGGACAGTTAGGGGCAATCAGGTCAGCAGGCAAAGGTGGTTAGGGGTGATAAGCCTGGCAGGGGACCAGTTAAGGATGATCAGGCAGGAAAGCAGGTAAGCAGTTAGAAGCCAGCAGTTCTGGATTGTGAGAGGAATGTCTGACTGCTGTTCGGACATCCCCCAATGGGTCCCGTATTGGAGAGGGTGCAGGCTGGGCTGAGGGGACACCCACCCCATAAACAAATTTTGTGCACCGGGCCTCTAGTTTAATTATAAGGAAATATTGTTTAAAGTAATTTTAAAATTAACAAGATGTTATACAGACTGGACATATGTCATACAGACTGGAAATCTTGTGCATTAAATCCAAAGTTTGTCAAATCAAGGTCCACAAAATTTAGTTTACTGTATATTAAATCTGTAGATCAGTTTGGGGAGTAATGCTATATTTACAATGTTTAGTTTTCTAATCAATATGGAATGTCTTTCCATTTATGTAAGCCTTTTTTAATTTACTTCAACAATGTTTATAAGAATACTAGGGGCCCAGTGCACAAAAATTTGTGCTCTAGGGAGGTCCATCAGCCCGGCCTGTGCCCTCTCAAAGTCAGGGATCCCTCGGGGGATGTCCACCTGCTGGCGTGCCTGGTCAGTCTGGGTGAGGGGCTGATGGCTGTTTGCAGGCTGGCCAAGCCCCCCAGTGTGGACCCTCACCCCACTGGGGTGTGGCCAGCCTGGGTGAGGAGCTGAGGGTCGTTTTCAGGCTGCCCACCATTCCTTCAGGTTTTAGGTCCCTACTGGGGTGCCTGGGCAGCCTGGGTGAGGACCTGAGGGGCATTTTCAGGCTGCCCACAGTCCCTTCAGAGTTTGAGTCCCTACTGGGGTTCCTGGCCACCCTGGGTGTGAGGCTGATGGCTGTTTGCAGGCTGGCCAAGCACCCCAGTGTGGATCCTCACTCTATTGGGGTGTGGCCAGCCTGGGTGCAGGCCTGAGGTCCATTTTCAGGCTTTCAGGCTGCCCACAGTCCCTTCAGGTTTTGGGTCCCTACTGGGGTACCTGGCCAGCCTGGGTGAGGGGCTGATGGCTGTTTGCAGGCTGGCCACGTCCCCCAGTGGGGTCCCTCACCTCATTGGGGTGTGGTCAGCTTGGGTGCGGGTCTTAGGGCTGTTTTCTGGCTTTCAGGCTGCCCACAGCTCCCATTGGCCCAATGTCCCAGCAAGGCTGGCTGGAAGCAGGTTCCTGGGGTTTATTTATCTTCTATAATTGATACACTGTTCCTTTAAGCCAAGGCCTAGGCAGATAACAGAGCCTCCTATCTGCTTCAGCTCTGTGGCTTTTATAATTGAGACAATGTTGCCTTAGTAGTTGAGCCCAGTCCTGCTGTTTGCTTTACCTCCGAGGCTTCTATAATTGCAAAAATGTTGCAAATATGTTATTGATTGAGCCTGGAGAAGCCCAGCCGGCTGGCAGATAGTTTATTCCTGGTGCAATGGAAGCTGCCTGTTTGCTCCAGCTCCACGACTGCTGGCCTCCATCTTGGCTGGGTTAATTTGCATACAGCTGCTCTGATTTGCTGGTGGGCATGGCTTAGGTGTCCCATAGAAATGGTCAATTTCAATATTATCTTTTAGTAGATTAGATAAGTTTCCCACTTCTTTTATTAAATTTAGTTCTAAATATTTTATTATTTTCTATACTGTTGTAAATAGAATTATGTTAATTTTGTACTTGGATTGTTCATTACAAAGGTACATAAATGCAGTTGATTTGTGTATAAAGTTTTAAAAAACACAAATATGACCATGACATTTATCTGCCTGAAACCTTGCAATGGCTTCCAATGGCTCCTAGAATCATGACAAAAATTCTTAACATAGTATAAAGTGCTTTAATGTTTTGGTTTCTGCTCAATTCTTTTGTCTCATATAGATTTGCTTTATCCCATACTATATGTCCCTTAGTTACTATAATTCTTTCAATCCTCATAATCTAGCATGATCCTTTTCTTTGCACATGCTATTTCCTCTACCTAAAATGTTCTCTCTTTTTCTTGTCAAAAACAAAATAAAACTCTTTATGTAGTTAATAATTATTATATCTTTAGATCCTGGATAAGAAGCTTAGGTTAACTTTCTTTGCTATCTGCCTATTTAACACATCTTTTATTTTCTTACTTTTTGTTGTAAATTAATCAAAGTGATTATTACATTAAGAACATATGGATTCTTCAGTAGGTAAAACTTTCTTTTTTAATCCTCACTGAGGATATGGTTTTATTGATTTTTAGAGAGAGAGGAAGGGAGAGAGAGGAACAAGGATGTGAGAAAGAAACGTTGATTGGTTTCTTCCCCTACACACTCCAGCTGGGGATTGAACCCAAAACCTATATATGTGCCCTGACTGCACATCAAACCGTTAATGTTTTTGTATACAGGATGACACTCCAACCAACTAAGCCACCTGACCAGGACAATAAAAGCTCTTTAAAAGAAAAACTTGCCTTGAATTTGCTGTCTATTGTTCTCTCCTTGTCTACTTCACTATATACAAACTTTTATATATTGCAGAATGACTTGTCAAGAACTTTTATGTATTGTCTTATTCAATTATCCATCATTTTAGGTAGGTAATGTCTTCTCCAATTTAGAGGTAAGAGAAATAAGGTGTAGAAAGGTTAGGCAGGTTGTTCAAATAAAAATACTACTCATAGTAGAGTCAGGATTCAAAATCAGATCTGTCTTACTACAAAGCTATGTTTTCAAACAAACTGTTAAGCCAGTTTATTCAATTCAAGATAAGTCTTTACCATGTTCAAAGAAAATTCTTAGTTGAAGTAGCTAATTAATATAGAAAAGAGGAAAAGACATTGTGATCCATGAGAGAAATTCATGTGATCTATGAAGGGAACCACTCAGAGTAACAGCAGGATTTACAGTAGAGAAATAAGACTATGAGTCATTTCCCCAAGTCTTCGATGGAAAAAATAAATAGCTCAGAGCTTGGTGGCAGATTCATGAGAAGGGAAAGAGGACATTAGAAGTGAAACAGTTAGAAACTTCTTAGAGAGCAGAGAACACTCCTCTGATCTTCCTTCTCTTCTGAGAATACTAAGCTTTGAGAAATTCAGAAAATTTATTTCCTCAGAGAATCCTTGACTTCAGTTAAGTCAAAGAGGTAAAGAAAAGGTCTGATAAGAGTGTGTATATAAGTGGTAATTTACTAGTTCTTGAAAGACAAATCCCAAAAGTAAATATTTTAATTAAGTGAGTGAGGACTAAAGGACTAGGTTGGGTTCCAGCAAATAAAGAACATAGTGAAAATTGACTGATGAAAAAGAACCAGAGCATTAATGAATTTTGTGCAAATGGTCTAATTGAGATGTGGAGTAGTGGCCATAAGACTTGGATCATTGTCCTTGGGGATGATTAGTGTCATGGAATCTGTATGAACTTACTTGGCCTAGTTGGTACATTTCTTCTAGGATCTTCATTACCATAACATATCCAGGGGTGATGGTGACCTGGGGGACAGAGAATACATAGTAGTGAGAAGTTTTGACTTCTGGAATGACTGAAAATTTACAAACATTTTACATGTACTTAATTAAAAATATTCCTGCTTAATGAATTTTTAGAAATTTATTTTTTTCTATTTTAGGATGTTCATACTCTTAAGAAACATGAAGATGGTGAAATGGGTGCAAATTTACTTTTGCAAATACCAGTATGGGAAAATGGGGAATTTCAGAAAATAATCTCCAAGACAAATTGTTTGTTAAATGTGTATGTTAAGCCAGGACTAAAAATCTGGGAAGGAAAAATTCAGGAAAGCAGAAAACTGGTGACTGGGAAAGTTGAGAAGTGGGGAGGCAAACAAAGAAAAAGTAAGAGAGTAGAAGGAAGGTTCAGTACACTGAGCAATTTGACTAGGGTTTTGTGGAGAAAATTGATAGTGAATAAGCTGTCTTTCATTGTGTATTACAATCCTCTTTTGGTGGAGAGATATACTTTGCTTATTATATCCATACTAGAGGCCTGGTGCACAAAAAAAAATTTGTTCATGGAGGGGGGGGGGGATCCCTCAGCTGGCCTAAGCTGCAGTCAGACATCCTTAGCACTGCTGAGGAGGCAGGAGAGGCTCCCACAACCACTGCTGTAAAGCAAGAAAAGAACATTAAAATCAGCAATGAAGTTACATTACAGACAGAAAAGAACTTTCACTAGCTATGAGATTCCAGTAGCTAATGACCTGAGAGGGAGAGCAGGAAGGACTGCAAAGATGAAAAATTATTTTTAAAAAAACAAAATCCCTGTGTTCTTTTTTTCCTTACTATTTCTTCTTTTTATAGCAGTCCTTTTAGAATTTCTTGAATTGCTGGTTTGGGGATAATAAACTCCTTTAGCCCTTTTTTTCCTGTGAAGCTCCTGATTACACCTTCAGTTTTGAATGATAGCCTTGATGGGTATAGTATTCTTGGATTCAATCCCTTGCTTCTTGTCACTTTGTATACTTCATTTCATTCCCTTCTGGCCTGATGTATTCTTGTTGATAAATCAGTTGATATTCTAATGAGAGAGCCCTTGTAGGTAACTTTCTGTCTCTCTCTGACAGCCTTTAAGATTCTTACTTTGTCATTGGTGTTTGGCAATTTAATTATGATGTTTCTTGGTGTCTGTCTTTTTGGGTTCAGCTTGTTTGGGACTTTGTAAGCTTCTTGGACTTGTGTGAGTTTTTTCTCCCCAATATCAGGGAAGTCTGTCATTATTTCTGCAAACAGGTTTTCCATTCCTTACTCACTTGGATGTTGTTTTATTTCATGTTGTCCCAAAGCTCCCTTAGGCTCTCTTCCTGTTTATTTAAGTTTGTTTGTTTGTTTTTGTATTATTTTTGTTTAGTTGTTTGTTTTGTTTTTATAATTGCTGCTTTGTTTGGATGTTTTTTCCTACCTTGTCTTCCAGCTCACTGATGCAGTCCTCAGCTTCTCCTAGTCGACTGTTGATGCTTTCTATTGTGTTCTTTATTGCAGCTATGTCGTTCTACATTTCTTTTTGGTTCTTCTTCATTTCTTCCTGATTCTAACACATGTTGTTGACTTTGTCTCTCATTCTTTTCAGTGTCCTTATGACCATTGCTCTAAATTCTTTCTCTGACAAATTTCATGCCTCCATTTCATTTACTTTCTTTTCTGGCAATTCCTCCTTTTTTTTCATATGGGGGCTGTTTCTTTGTTTCCCCATTTTCACTCTTCTAAGGTGTCTAGTTATGTGTGTCACTCTTTACCATGTTGACCAAAAGACACAAAATACAACTTGACAAGATACAACAAAGAGGAAACAAAATAGGTTATTCATGACACTGAAAACCCCAAATAAAGGTGACCCCAGAGAAAAGAGAATTATGCAAGAGAAAAGAGCACAAAATATGATATTGAGAAAAGGAAAAAGAGGTAAGAGAGAAATTTTTTCAAAAAAGGGAAAGAAGGACAAAGAAAAGACATATATATATATATATATATATATATATATATATATATATATATGGAGAAAACTCCTGAAAACCAACAACTAAAGCAAAAAATTCAAACAACAAACTCCCAGGGAAAAAAAAAAGAAGGGGAGCTGAATCTGAAGAGGCAGAGCTTATTTCTAGAAGGTAAAGTAAAGGAATTGAATGAAGTGGGGAATGGCTACGATTCAGTATAGAGGAGGTAGAAAGAGAGTGAGTATATAAAAAGAAAAATAAAAAAACAAAATACTCAATAAAAATAATAATAATTTAAAAAGTAATAGTAATAGTAATTAAAAGTATATATTCAAACACACAGACACACTAGAGGCCTGGTACATGAAAATTCATACACTGGGGGGATCCCTCAGCCTGGCCTTTTCCATCTCACAGTCCGGGAGCCCTCAGGTAGTGTCCTACTGATGGCTTAGGCCTGCTCCTTCTCTGCAGGAAGCGACCAGCCAATCAGTGGAAGGTACTGCTCCCATCATCCCCGCACTGCTGTTGCCTCTGGCCTCCTTCTGAGGGAGGTGACCCAGTGATCAGAGGAAGGCAATGCCCCCATCACACCTCTGCTACTGCCACTGCTGGCTGTGAGGATGCCTGAGCCTCAGCCCTCACAACCACTGCAGTTTGTCTGAGCCTCGGCTGGGCCCTCATTTCCTGAGCCTTGGGCCCTCACAGGGGCAGCCACCATCTGTGGCTTACTTGAGCCTCAGGCCAGCCCTGGGCAGCAGCAGGCATCATCGATGGCTTGCCTGAGCCTTGGGCCGGCCCTGGGCAGCGCCTGCCATCATCCACTCCCCCGATGCACCTCCTGGTCAAGTTCCCACCAGGGACACAGCATCAAACCCTGACCCATATATGTGTGCCTTGCACCTCACACAGCCCTTCCACCCACACACACCTGCTGCACATGCAGCCTCCTGGTAATCGCTTATTGCAGCAGAGGGCATCACAGCATGAGGGTGTGACATCCATATAGGCTTTTATAGAATATATAAAGAATATATATATATATATATATATATATATATATATATATATATTCTGTCTTTAGCTATGTATTCATCTATTTTTGGAATGGGAGAATAGAGTAGAGAGCAGATAGGCCTGAGTTTTGTGAGTGAAACTAATTAAGCTATTAATAGAAGAAGAGAATAAGCAACGAGAGAAAGAACAAAAGCTTTAAAAAAGGAAAAAGACTAACAAACTATCAAATAACAACAAGAAAAAATTGTCTGGCAAACAAAGAGAAAAGAGAAGAGTACATGGACTTGGAGCAGGGGAGAGGAAATTAGATATATGAATAAGTCAGTAGAGAGTACTGTAATAGTAATGTGTCAATAAAGCAAATAAAGAAGATCAATTTTTAGCAAGTAGTAAAAAGAAAGGAGAGAGAAAAATGTAATCAGGAACAGGAGAAGATAAATAGTATGAAAAAGGGGGAAGTGAGGAAGGGAGGAATGGCATAAAGGAAAAAGTGAGATAAAATAAAGATAAAAAATAAAATAAAAAAGAATGTAGAACACTAATAAAAAAACAAACAAAAAATAAAATAAAGAAAAGAAAAAACAATTTTTAGTTTCTTAAGTAAAAGATTTTTTTAAAAAGGTGAAGTAGTAAATTTTGTTTGATTCAGCTAAGTATTTAATGTCCCATGGGGGCTGGTCTAAGACTCCTCTCCACTGTTCTGACTGCCATGTCTCAGTTTCCTGCTAGATAGTCAGCACTGTGTTGAAGCTCCCAGTGAACCACCACTCCTCTGTGTCAGATGCCACAGCCTTGGTGTCAGCCAGGCGGGGCCACTCAGTCTGCTTTGTTTGTCTGCCTACTTTCAGTTATATTTGCACAGGTGTCTATTTCTGACACTGCCTTTAGGTGGCAGTGTTTCTGTATTAGTTTCTGGGACCAAATGGTCCCTCAGCCCAGGCCCCAAGGGATACCTGGGGGTATTTCAAATTTTTGTTTCCCTTCCAAGCTCAAGGCTGGGTGCGGCTGTGTTGTTAGCAATGGTCTGTTCTTCAGGAGAAATATGTCTGTTCAGGGTTGGAGGGATCGGACTGTCCCAGAGCTGGCCTCCTGATCACCTCTCCCTACTTTGTTCCCCAGCTTCCATAGAATCACCTTCCCCTGCACTGCAGCCACGGTGAGTGTTTGTAATTGAAGGATCCTGTGTACTGAGTTTAGCAAGTAAAAGCAAGGAGATTATAAAGATAGCGCTGCCGCACTGCTGCATGTTTTTCTCCCTCTGCCAATGCATGGCCAATGCAAAACTTCAGGCTGACTTCCTGGGCACAGACTCCCATGGCTGTTGACTAGGATCTAGATTCCCTGTTTGCCAGAAGCCCTATGGACACCCTTCCACACTCGAGAACTACCATTGTCCCCAAAGGACTCAGTAATGGTTCAGCACAGTCCAGGTTGCATGCATTTTTCTCTCAAGCCCAGATACCCAATCTCACCAGTTTCCAGGCTAATTCTGACGTTTCTGTTCATGGATTGACTTTCCAGGTGTGTTTAATTCGCCAATTCTGGGTGGATGTTATTCGATTCAGCTGCTTCTTCTATCTGCTCCATGAGAAGGTACCAAACCTGTCCACCTATTCACCATTTTGTCTCCCCCTGGACAAATTGTTTCCCCCCCAGAGATTAAAAATTCTTGGGAGTTGCTGGAACATTCCTGCAATCTCTGTCATGTGTCAGCCCACCACAAGTAGATGGAACCTCCAGCATAGTGAAATATGCCTCATCTTTACACAAATTAAACCAAAGAACAAAGATACGTGAAACAACAATCAACAGACACTCATATACAGGTGCACATGACACACAGACAAGACTTAACAAATTAAAGTTCTTTTCATGGATCTTTCAGATGTTTTACATTGCCTAGGACTTACAGCCAGAATAAGCCCAGAGAGTTCATAGATGGAGTCACCAATGAACACCCACCAACAGCCTATTGTTCACAGATCTCATCATATTCTGCTCTCCATAGAAAATATTGACTGGCATCTAAAGCCGTTTTAGCCAAAATCTGCCAGTCCCAAGGCATCATATGGTAATTTTCAGAAAAAGCATTAGTGAGCCTTTTGTAAACCTAATATTAGCCCCATTTTCTCTAGTTGATGACCCTTCCCACACCAGAGCGTAGAGGATCAGGGGTCTTAGGTATTATAGGTTTTACAGACTCTACCTCAGGAGGAGGAGGAGGAGGCAGTGGTAAATCCTCCTGGCATTATGTAGGCTTTTGATCCTCAATATAAAGTGGGCGTAATGCAGCTTGAACAAGAGCCCAAATAGTTAAAGATGGCAAAGGCACTCATTTTCCCTGGGCCTGATTTCTCTTTAAATTCCTGCCTATTTGTTCCCAAAGATCAACATTTAATGTTCCATCATCAGGGAACCAATGATTATAAATTATAGGCACCATTGGCTTTTGATAACTTTTTAAGTAACAGAGAAATGTTACTCAGTGGGCAGTTGCTGTCCTATTGTGAAACAGCTGAAAAACAATTCCCTCAAACTTGGAAATCCCAAGTAAGCCAAGGACTTACTGTGGAGTTGCTTTCGTTCCCTTCCTCTTCATTTTTGAGGGTTCCTCCACATCTCATTGCATTCCTTGGTCCTCCTCACATGGGCACCACCTTGCCAGGGCTGACCAGCAGTCCCTAAACCACAGATGAACAGATTACTCAGACACAGTTTGACTGTGAAAGAGAGGGCTAAGGGGCTCCTGGTCTAGCAGCCAAGCAGCCTTGATTGCCTGCCTCATTAGCCTTTTATTGGAATTTTTATCTTTAGATACAATCAGTAGAGTGAATAATCTTGGGAAGACACACGTGTTTACATTGTCCTTTAAGCAAGGGCATCCAGGATTAAGCATAAAGATTCCAGTAAACACCTGGGGATCTGCACATGCACAGACTTGTTTAGAAAGGTCAAGGAATAATTAGAGGCACCAACTTCGACACTGGCCTAAGTCTTCCCTAAGTCAGAATTCCAATAAACAGGGAAGGAGGCCTCCCACACACTGCCCTTTTATCAGAATGTCCTCCTCACAAACTTTCCAGCCAAGTCTCATGCTTCCCAACAGAGTGGCCACTGATGCTCAGGGGGGTAACGATGGAGATAATGGAGGACATCTGTTATACGGTCAACAGTAAAATAAATGAATAAATAAATAATTGGAAACAAATAATAATATCATATAAAATATGGAAGTTCCCCTCAAAAATATAAACAATACAAAACATAGTGAAATAATCATCTCTCTAATGGAATTCTGAAAGAGTGTAACCTCAAAGAAAATTTTAGGACTAATAACATACATTTGCAAATCAAATACCCCATTTCACTTGACCTTACAGTGAACCAATTACCAGGGTTCTGTTGTCATTTAATTTTAAGGCAAATATTATTTTAAGGCTTTGGTTAATGTTCACATTTAAAAAAAATTTATATGCCAACCCAGAACATGATAGAAAATAATCCAATTTGTATAATATTCCTACAAATACATCTTTGGAGGAAGAGAAAAAAGGCCCCGGTAAAAGTCATTGTGCACAGTTTCTGAAATACAATAAAACAAATAAACAAACAAACAAAAATTCTGCTGTGTTCATCTATTTCATCACATCAGACAATTTTAAACACTATAAAAACAACTGATTCTATCTCACATTAAGTGAAATCATCTTTAAATATCACTTTGGTTCTCAAGTAAAATGGTTATTCATATTTGCAATTTGAAATAGGAGTTTGGATAGCAAAAAGTGATCTGACTATACTGCCATGGGTCACTAATGCAACGATATGTGGAGGAACCCTGTTATAGAGAGGGTGAGGATGAAGGTCCATGTTGCTGGCTTCTTTTGAACTCTCAGGCTTTGAGTGAGTGGCAATGGGAAGACTCAGAGTGTGATCCAACCCCAATACAATGCCCACAACAGGCCTGTTCCTCTGTTTTTTCATGTGCCCCTAAGAGCTTTGAGGTTGGGAAACCATTTGGTCCCTGCCCCAGCCACCTAAAATTATGGTGAACAAGTTTCTAAGGATGTTTATGAGTTATAAATAAATGTCTAAGTGACATTTGTCAGAGTACTCTATTAATGACATAGCATCACTGAGATATAACAACTCATTGGTATATTTGCTCACTTGCTCATTTATTTATTCACTTAATGTCCATCAATTATTTACAGTGTGCCAGACACTGTTTTACAGAAAACTGGACATATGCCTGAGTTCTGCTTTCCACGTTTAATGACGCAAAAATAAGAAGAGATAATTAAAATATAGCTGCCATCTTTACAGGAAGCTGTGGAAGTCAACAGATAATTTAGTCTAAACTTGGGACAAAAGGTTCATAAAATAAATCCTTCTCGAGGACATGATAGTTGAGCAGTCTTAATATTATGGTTTGGTTCATGAAACTACTGAGGACCAATTCATGAAACCTCTACACCAGCGGTTCTCAACCTGTGGGTTGCGACCCCTTTGGCAGTTGAATGACCCTTTCACAGACCATCCTGCATATCAGATATTTACATTATGATTCATAACAGCAGCGACATTACAGTTACGAAGTAGCAACGAAAACAATTTTATGGTTGGGTCACAACATGAGGAACTGTATTTAAAGGGCCAGAAGGTTGAGAACCACTGCTATACACATTGCCTGGCCAAGACAGGTGTAGGTACTGATTAGTAAATATATTGTAGCTACCAGGTCATTGGCCCATATACTTTCCACCCACCTGTGGATGAAAGGGGCCACATACTAACCTGACAAGCTCAGGGAAGGCCTTCATGGCAGTCTTGCAAACTCAAAGACCTAAAGTAACCACAAAGGATAGTCTGAAATTAAATTTTAACAAAAAGCAGTTATGGTGGGTAGTCACCTCCTAGGCTGATAACTTCCCTGACAAGGTCAATTTTTACCTTAACTGAGCTTATTGTCTTTTTGCATGTACAATAACATATTGAAATGTAGGGTAACTTGTAACTTCCCTTTTTTTCCCCCAGACTCCTCAGTGCACAACCAAATGCCTTGAACCAGGACAAATTACCACAAATTCCTTAATTGTTATTGTTATCCTGTTAATTGTTGACTTAACTATTCTGTACCCACCTAAGTAAAAGAAGTATGTCTTTCATTTTACTTTTTACACCATCCCAGAAGTCCCCCCACCATCCACTTTTCTTTCTCCCGCCTCTAATCTATCACCAATAGATTTCATATAACCCCCATATGTCTCATCCTTTGATTGCAATGTATAAAAATAGATGAAAAACCACCATTCTCCAGAGCATTATCCTAATCTGTTGAGATTCTGCTTCCTGGCAATTGTCGACAGTTTGGCTCAAATAAATTCACAAAATGTCTTTACAGGTTTGAATGTTTTTACCATAACACACCCCATGTTGCTCCCTTTAAGGTGAAGCATATTTGATAGCTATTTTGGACATGTAATGGAGAAGGTAATAAAAAGTGACCCTGAAAATGTGAATACCTAAATATATTCTTGCTCTTTTAAGCTGAGAGGCCTAAAAGCAAACTCCAGGAGCAGTGAGCACACGTGGTGCCAAGATTCTCTAGTGAAAAGAACCTGTGCTCTTTGAAGAAACAGCTGATCTCAGGACTGAGACAGAAAATAGCAAAGATAAGCCTGGTTATGTGTAGTACATAAAGTGGTGCTTACAAAATCCACATGACAATGATGAAGTTATGTCCAAGGGACACATAAACTAATTGAAAGTGCTCCAATGGTCAAATCAGTGCAATTTGAACAACTAACATCTAACACAGTATCAAATCATAACTCAATTCTTTGAATAAATATCCATATTGATATTTGTAGATTAATGATTAATTGCATAAACTAAATGGAAAAGAATAGTTAAATCTTTACAGAATATTTTCATATAGTTTATGAAACTATGGTTCCTTGAGGTAGAGCATATCTCCTCATCCCTTAAGTGTGGACCATGCATAGCAGTGTTATTCTAAGGAGTGTTGTGAGGAAAGGTTGGGGAAAATACATGTATAGTGGAGAATCTGGACAAACATGACCTCAGCCACATCGACAGTGTGAAGTTATAATGATACCATGCATCCTTGGGATGATGTGAAGAGAAGGGAAGGTCACTTCTTTTGTTTCCCCCCAAAACTATGTCAATATCACTATGAGAAAACCACAAGACAAATACAAATTGAGAATTTTTCTACAAAACTCCTGACAAGTACCCCTCAAAACTGTCAAGATCATTGAAAACACCTAACAAGTACCTCTTGAAACTGGCAAGGAATTTAAACACCTGACAAGTACCTTCTTGAAGCTGTCAAGGAATTTAAACACCTGAGAAGTACTTATCAAAACTGTCAAGGTCATTGACAACAAATCTAATCTGAGAAACTGTAATAGCATAACTATGAAGGTAATGTAGTTTCCTGGGTGAAATTCTGGAATAAAAAAAAACACAAAACTTTAGGTAAAAATTTAACCTGAATAAGGTATGGAGTTTATTTAATAACTAGAGGCCCGGTGCACAAAAATTTGTGCACTTGGTGGGGGTTGGGGGGGTCCCTCAGCCCAGCCTATGCCCTCTCACAGTCTGGTCCCCTCAGGGGATGTCCACCTGCTGGCTTATCCCACTCCCCTGGGGAACAGACCTAAGCTAGCAGTCAGACATCACTCTGGCAGCCCAACAGCCCTTAGGGGATGTCCACTTTTCAACGAGTAGTAGGCCTAAGCTGCAGTTGGACATCCTTAGCACTGCTGAGGAGGCAGGAGAGGCTCCCACCACCACCGCTGTACTGGCAGCCATCAACCTCACTTGTGGCTGAGCAAAGCTTCCCCTGTGGGAGCATACTGACCATCAGGGGGCATCTCCTGCATTAAGCATCTGCCCCCAGGTGGTCAGTGTGTGTCATAGTGACCAGTCATTCCCAGTTGTTCTGCTGTTAGGGTCAATTTGCATATTACCCTTTTATTATATAGGACAGAAGCCTGGTGCACAGGTGGGGGTTGACTGCTTTGTCCTGAAGGGTGTCCTGCTGGGGTGCCTGGCCAGCCTGAGTAAGGGCTGATGGCTGTTTGCAGGCTGGTCACAACCCCTTCAGGGTGGAGGTCCCCACTGGGGTACCTGGTCAGTCTGGGTGATGAGGCTGATGGCTGTTTGCAGGCTGGTAAAACCCCCTAGTGGGAACCCTCACCCCATGGGAGTATGGTCAGCTTGGCTGATGTCTGTTTTCAGGCTGGCCACCGCCCCTTCAGGTTGGGGGTCTATACTGGGGTTCCTGGCCAGCCTGGGTGAGAGGCTGAGGATCATTATCAGGCTGGCCATGCCTGCAGGATGGAAGCAGGTATCTGGGATTTATTTAACTTCTATAATTGAAATTTTATTGCCTTGGTCGTGCTCAAAGCCACCAGTTGGAAGCAGGTATCTTGGGTTTATTTACCTTCTGTAATTGAAACTTTGTTGCCTTGAGTGGAGCTCAGGGCCCACAGGGCAGGTGGGAATTTTGGCTTCCTCCATCGCTGGGGCAATGCAAGCCTCCTGTCTTGCTACAGATCCCTGGCTGCCACCAACTTTGTGATGCAGTGAGGGTTAATTTACATATTACTCTTTTGCTTGGGCAGAAGACCTCCAAGCCCCTCTGATCACCGGCTTCATAGAACCCAGGCCTCTGTGATCATCAGCTCTGATCCTGCCCCCTGCCATCACCAGCTCCGCCTTTGCCCCATTGGCAGCCTTTGGCCAAGGGTACAAGCCTGGGCAGAGGACCTCCAGACCCATCCAATTGCTGCCTCTGCCCCTGCCCAGGTCCTGAGATCATGGGCTCCACCCCTGCCCCACTGCAGCCCCTAGCCAAGGCTGCAGGCCTGGGCAGGGGACCCCCAGACCCCTGCTTTGCCAGCTCCACCGATGCCCAGACTCCTCTGATCACAATCTCTGCGCATGCCCCTCCAATTGCTGGCTCTGTGGAGCCAGGCCCCTGCAATCTCCGGCCTTGCCCCTGCCCAGGCCTGAGGCCTCTGGCCCAGGCCTTACACCTGGGTAGGGCACCCTCATACCCCTCCAATCACTGGCTCTGCCCCTGCCCCCTCTGATCACCAGCTCCACCCTTGTTCATGCCTGAAGCCTCTGGCGAAGCCCTCTGACCTGGGCAGGGGACCCCCAGCCCCCTGTGATCACCTGTTCCACCCCCTCAGGCCCCCCGCCTGCCATACCACCTGCCTGGCTAACAGGCCTGACCACTTCAGTGGCAGGGCTGAGCTGGACTGGGTGCTGCCACCTTGTGGCTATGGGTGCCACCATCTTGTTGTTATAGGTGCAGCCATCTTTGTGATGGAGTGATGCCTAATGTGCATATTACTCTTTTATTAGATAGAATGTGGCTATGAGTGCCACCATCTTGTGGCCATGGGAGCAGCCATCTTTTTGACAGAGTGACACCTAATTTGCATATTACTCTTTTATTAGATAGGATAATGTATCAATATTGGTTCAGTGGCTGTGACAAATATATTCCAGTAATATATATGTTAACAATAAGGGGAACTGGGTGTGGGGTTTGGGAACTCTATATCTTTGCAAGTGTAAATCTATAACTATTCCTAAATATTTATTTTTTAAAAAAGATGCAAGTGAGTAAATGGAAGTGGAGTAATGATGGTGGTGGAGTTAAGTGGAAGCTACACTGACACTCTCCCATGACCAAACTGGAAATAATACTACAATACAGAAAAATCAACCTGAAAAATCAACTGAAGACTGGCAGGAGAGAATTTTGACAACCAAGTACAGAAATTGGAGACCTCATAGAGAATGGTAGAAAGTGCAGAGGCACAAAAAGATTTGGCCAGGTTTCTACAGACAGCAGCTGAAGTTCTGGAGGGATATCTCAGCTGTGGGGGGTTCCACTGTGAACTCTGGGGTTTAAACCCAAGCTTGGCTTCCCAGCCCAAAGTTCCAGAACTGAGAAAGGTTCCCACAGAACATCTGGCTGTGAAAAGCACCAGGGTTGCTGTCTGCTATTGAGAGATGGATAAAAATTCAGACACCATCTTAAAGGTCCAATGCACAAAATTTTGTATGCACCTACTCACTTTGGCCTCTGGCAGAGGGAGGGAAGAATGGACTGGAGCTGTGTGAGGAGAGTCTAGGGTCGAGGGTTTTTATGATGGAGCTCAAAGGGCAGCTACCCTTGTTTCCTATGCTGAGTCATTTTCTCACACTGCAGAGGACATATTTCTCCAGTGAACATTTGCTGTCCAGGAAGTTTTTGCTTGGAGAAAAAGAAGTTGCCCCACCTTGTAGGAAGACCACTTGCTCAGCCTGTGGTACATACCCTAAGGCTAATCAAGACTGTCAGTTGGACTGCAGGCAAGAATAGATCCCTGGGGGCTTTGAGTCTTTTCCTGGTCTCCATTTGGGACAGGGGCTATGAAAAATAGACCAGAGTGCACATCTTGGTCCTTTTCAAATGCACCCCATCTTAGCAGAGGGAGCCAAAACCTGTGGATTGCTGATAGCTCCAAAGAGGGTACTAAGGGGCAGTCACACATAGTGTCAGACATTGCCCTGCACTAGAAATTGGGAGTCATAGTACATCTACCTAATACATAGACACAAACCCAAACAGGCAGCCAAAATAGGGATACAAAAACAAACAAACAAACAAAATGAAAGAATAAGAGAATTCTCCTGAAGAAGAGCTAAATAAACTGGAGATAAGATATTTATTTGATATTGAATTAAGGATTATGATGGTAAAGATGCTCAACAGTAAGAGAAAGATATCACAACTATGAAAAAATGACATGCCACTAATAGAGAACACACTGGAAAAAAATACAAAGCAGATTAGGAGAAGCCAAACATCAGATTACTGAACCAGAAGACAGAGTAGAAAAAAGCAGTCAATTAGAGACCCAAAAAGAAAAAAAAAACATAATTTAAAAACAGGAGGACAGTTTAAGGGAGATGTGGGACACATAAAAAGGAACAATATTCACATAACAGGAGTGCCAGAAGTGGAAGGAAGTGGGAAAAGGCTAGAGAATGTTTTGAAGAAAACAATGGCAAAGTATTTCCCTAATTTCATGAAGTAAAAGGTCATACAAGTTCAGAAGGCAGAGAGAGTCCCAATCAAGAAGAACCCAAACAGGCAACATAATTAAACTGCCAAAAATTAAAGATAAGGAGATATATATATATATATATATATATATATATATATATATACACACTAGAGGCCCTGTGCACAAAAATTTGTGCACTCAGGGGGGTCCCTCAGCCAGACCTGTGTGCTCTCGCAGTCTGGGACACCTCGGGGAATGTCCACTTCCTGGCTTAGGCCCAGGGGATCGGGCCTAAGCTGGCAGTCAGACATCCCTCTGGCAACTCAGGAGCCCTCAGGGGATGTCCACTTGCCAGCAGAGGGCAGGCCTAAGCTGCAGTCAGACATCCTTAGTGCTGCTGAGAAGGGGGGAGAGGCTCCCACCACCACTGCTATACTGGCAGCTATCAGCCTGGCTTATGGCTGAGCAGAGTTCCCTCTGTGGGAGTGCCCTGACCACCAGAGGCAGCTCCTGCATTGAGCATCTGCCCCCTGGTGGTAAGTATGTGTCATAGTGACCAGTCATTCCCAGTGGTTCTGCTGTTAGGGTCAATTTGCATATTACCCTTTTATTATATAGGATTTTTATTGATTTTTTACAGAGAGGAAGGGAGAGAGATAGAGAGTTAGAAACATCAATGACAAAGAAATATCGATCAGCTGCCTCCTGCACACCTCCTACTGGGGATGTGCCCACAACCAAGGTACATGCCCTTGACCAGAATTGAACCCAGGACCCTTCAGTCCATAGGCCGATGCTCTCTCCACTGAGCCAAACCGGTTACGGCATAAGGAGAGATTCTTAAAGGCAGCAAGAGAAAAGCAATTTGTTACCTACAAAGGAGCACCCATATGCTGTCAGCTGATTTCTCATTAGAAACACTGCAGGCTGGAAGGACATGGCATGAAGTATTCAAGGTAGTGGAAAGCAATGACCTGAAACCAATCTAATCTAATAAAAGAGTAATATGCAAATTGACCCTAACTCCATCACACCTAAGCCATGCCCACCAGCCAATCAGAGCGAATGTATACAAATTAACCTGGCCAAGATGGCGGCCGGCAGCCATGGAGCTAGAGAAAACAGGAGGCTTCCGTTGCACCAGAGATGGAGAATACTGTCTGCCTAGGCCGGTTGTGGTCTCTGCTCAAGGCAACAAAGTTTCAATTATAAAAGCCATGGAGCTGATGCAAACAAGAGGCTTCGTTTCACCAGCAATCGAGGAAACTGCCTGCCTAGGCAGGCTGAGTACTCCGCTCAAGGCAACAAAGTTTCAATTATAGAAGATAAATAAACCCTAGAAACCTGATTCCAGCCAGCCTTGCTGGGACGTTGGGTCAATGGGAGCTGTGTCCAGCCTGCAAACTGCCATCAACCCCTCACCCAGACTGGTCAGGCACCCCAGGGGGTGGGGACACCCACCTTGAAGGGGCTGTGGCCAGCCTGCAAACAGCCATCAGCCCATCACTCAGGCTGACCAGGCACCCCAGGGGGAACCCCACCCTGATCCAGGACACCCTTCAGAGCAAACCATCTGGCCCCCAACCATGCACCAGGCCTCTGTCCTATATAATCCTATATAATGAAAGGGTAATATGCAAATTGGCCTTAACAGCAGAACGACTGGGAATGACTGGTCACTATGACACACACTGACCACCAGGGGGCAGATGCTCAATGCAGGAGCTGCTTCTGGTGGTCAGGGCACTCTCACAGGGGGAGCTCTGCTCAGCCACAAGCCAGAAGGCTGCCAGTATAGCAGTGGTTGTGGCAGCCTCCTGCCTCCTCAGTAGCACTAAGTATGTCTGTCTGCAGCTTAGGCCTGCTCCCCACTGGTAAATGGACATCCCCTGAGGGCTTCCAGGTTGCCAGTGGAATGTCTGATTGCCGTCGTAGGCCCGATCATCTGGGTAGCGGGCCTAAGCCAGCAGGTGAACATCCCTTGAGGGGTCCCAGACTGCAAGAGGGCACAGGCCGGGCAGAGGGGACCCCCCCAAGTGCACAAATTTTTGTGCACCGGGCCTCTAGTATTTCTATAACCAGTAAAGATATCATGAAAAACAAATGGTGAAATAAAGTTTCCCAGACCAAAAAAAAAGAAAAAAAAAAAGGCTAAAGGAGTGCATCACCGCCAAACCTGCACTGAAAAAAAAAAATGCTAAAGGGAATGCTGCAATGAGAAGAAAAAATACATAGAGGGAGATACATTGCATTGACAATAAATAAGTACCTATCAATAACCTTAAGTGTAAATGGATTAAATACTCCAATCAAAAGTCATAGGGTATCTGAATGGATATGAAAACATGACCCAACTATATGCTATCTACAAGGGAACCACCTGAGAACAAAAGATTCACACAGTATGAGAGTGAAGGGACAGAAAAAACAATTTTCCATGCAATTGAAAACAACAACAACAAAAAAGATGGGGTGGCAATACTCATATCTGACAAAACAGACTTCACACTGAAGGCCTTCACAAGATACAATAAAGGTCTCTACATAATACTAAAGGTTTCAACCCAACAAGAGAATATAACCCTGGTAAACATATATGCACCCAATATAGAAGTACCTAAATATATTTTAAAAAAATGGCTGGAAGACTTTAAGGAGAGATTGACTAAAATATAGTCACCAGAGGGGACTTTAACACCCCACTGAGTTCACTTGATAGATATTCTAGGTAAAATCTCAACAAGGAAACTGACTCTAAATGACACACTGGATCAAATAGATTTAATTGACATTTGTAGAATATTTCACAACAAATTTGTAGAATGTACATTGATCTCAAGTGTACATGGGTCACAAAAAATAAACCACATGTTAGAATACAAAAAAGTCTCTAATGTTCAAGAATATTGAAATATCAAACATCTTATCAGATCACAATAGAATGGAATTAGAAATCAACTACAGTAAAAACACTCAAAAACATTCAAACACATGGAGGCTAAATAGAATGTTATTAAACAATGATTGAGTTACCATGACATTAAGAAAGAAATGAAAAACCTCCTCAAAACAAATGAAACTGAACATACAGCAACCCAAAATCTATGGGACACCATGAAGCAGTCCTGAGAGGGACTCCATAGCACTATAAGCCTACCTCAAAAACAAGAAAAAAAATTTATAAACTATTTAACCCTACAACTTATAGAATTAGAAAGAGAATAATAAGAAAAGACCATAGGAAGTAAAAGGAAGGGAATAATAATGATCAGAGCAGAAATAAATAACATAGAGACTTAAAAAAATGCAATAGTTCAATGAAACCAAGAGCTGGTTCTTTGGAAAGATAAACAAGAGTGATGATCCTTTAGCCAGACTAATCAAGAAAAAAGCAGAGAAGACTAAAATAAATAAAGTAAAAAATGAAAAGGGAGAAGTAACAACTAATACCACAGAATTACAAAGGATTGTAAGATGATGCTATGAACAACTATATGCCAACAAGCTGGACAATATGGATTAAATGGACAAATATCTAGAATAATAGAATCTTCCAAAACTGAATCAGGAAGAATCATAAAACCTGAATATGATAATAACAGCTGATGAAATAGAAGCAGTAATCAGAAACTCCCAGCAAACCAAAGCCCTGGTCTGGATGGGTTCACATGGGACATTTACCAAATATTTAAAGAATGTTTCACCTATACTCTTCAAACTATTCCAAAAAATCTACAAGGTGGCCAGCATTATCCTAATTCCAAAACAAGATAAAGACACTACAAAGAAAGAGAATTGTGGGAGCTCCTTACATATCCCGTGTGGTTCAGGGTTCCTGTTCAGGGTTTGAGTTCTAGAGAAGGCCGCACACAAAATGAAGAAAGAAACTAGAAGAAATTAATTTGGAAGATTCAGGGGCCAGCCAGAGAGCTTACCTCTAGTGGGAGACTGCCACTGGTGCCCAGGCCTCGCCAGCCTTTTATTGAGGCTATGGGAGACACCCATATCCTTTGGGCAGGGAATTTCAAGCAAGAATTTACATGTAATTAACAGGTGGAGGTTTGCTTTAACTAACAATGTTTCAACTGAAATAATGGGTGCATAGCTCTAACCTTTCAGAGCAAACAAGGTTGGTGAAAACAATCAGTTTCCAGCATCTCCCCTGTTTCTTTCCTTGAAAAAATCTTGTATCTGCAGACCAGAAATAGACATATAAGAACAAAAATGTTTAAGTCCCAATTTCAATGTCCAACAGTTCTGAGTTCAAGTTTCCAACAGTTCTGGATGGTGAACAAATGGTGGCAATGCAGGTCCAACCTTCTCTGGTTTGGTCCTGGGCAACCTGCAGTGACGCACAGCTGCTGACTGCTAGCATGGCAAAGCGTCATCAGGCGTCTTCCATCCCTGGATTGCTTTTCTCTTGTCTTCATAGCTTGAGCATTCCTGATAATTCCTCTCTGTTGCAGAAATCCACATGGTCTTGGAGTTGTTTTCTGAAAATGTGCAAACATATTCTCAACCAAAAGTTAATGAAGGGATCTTTTTTCTATAAATTTTACCTGGCATCCTTTTTAATTTTGTCCAAATGATTTTCCTTTGGCTTATTTTGACCCAATGTATGTTTTTCATGGGTGTCTTGTTGTTAGCATTACAAATGATGATTAATTTTCAAAGTATTTAGTTAGAGGATATTTTTCCTTACATGGCATTTTCCCACTATCCCCCTTTTTTGATTTAATCATTAGGAGGCTTTTAGAAAATTTTTATAATGCAGTCTAGATAACTTTAAATTTTAATTTTTTGCACTAAAATATGACTGCTTTAGGTTCGTTTCATGTTAAGCAATTTTACCATGAAATGAACTACCAATAGAAATTTTGGTTGATACTTTTAGGAACAGCTTTTTGTACAATTAAATTTTCTTGAACATTTACTTATTTCAATTAGCCATTTTAAATTAATCTGAAAACTTGACTACTATTTTACTGTCAATTTTAATACTCTAAAAACAATCTTAGTTTGCACTGTAAATATTAATGGAAAGGATTATTTTGCATTCTTGAGAAGGCTCTGAGAATTCGTGGTGTTAGGCTGGTTTTAGATAGGGCAGTCGATGTCAGCCACGTCTGTTATCTGGGTGCCGATCTGTGCTGAGCCAAGTTTCTGTATGTTGCCTGGGTCCTGATCTGAGCTGGGCATGGGAAGTGGGAAGCCATGGGGGCAGGAGACCTCCCTCAGAAGGGGTGAATGTTCAAGCCCCTGCATTGTTGGTGGGGTGAGGATCTGTGCCCCACCTCTGTTGGCCCTGAAGTTCTCTCCTGATGGTCCCTCTGTGACTGTGCCTGTCTTAGATTGTTCCTTCCCTGAGGAATCTTACCCGTCTCTGGATAACCAGCCATCTTCTGGGGCCAAGCAGAATGATGTGAGGTTCAATTCTGTCTCCTTGGTAGCCTATGCCCCTGTGGCCTCCATGCCCAGCAACTGCCTTGGGATCCCCTCGCCTGCTGGTGGGGCCCCGGCATTGTTCACATATTTTAGGGAACCCAGGTTTCTTCTCCAGGGAGGGCCCTGCTCATGCCATTGGGCAAGAGATAGATTCATTGTAGCAGCCACCATGAGGTTCCAACCTCAGTATGAACAGAGAGCTCAGGCAACAGCTGTAGGCAATTGGATTGTGAGAAGAGGGGATTCTCTTGGCAAAAGGGGCAAGAGAGGCCAATATAGAATGCTCAAGCGCCTTCTCAGGGGGCCTTCCACACAGCGGAAGGGATTAAATTCTTTCATGTCTTTATTAAATTGCTGCCAAATAGTCAAATAATTAGTTTGTAAGTTTGTTTGGGATAAATGTACAATATACTGTTGTAAAATATCAAAAATTATTAATTACATTGTAGAATAATATCATGTAAGGATATTCTTTGCACTAGGTCATGGTAATTCAATTTTAAACTGGTTATCAATTTCTTTTTATACTTATAACACCTCTTATTTACACCTGTTACTGCAGCAACGAGTAAATTTACTTGTTGCACATAATGTAGGTGATTTTGTATATCCATATACTGTCCCACCTGCCAGCATTTCATAAGTTATTTGAGCATTTGGCCCTTTTGTTTGTGTGGGCTTGTTCTTGACATTTTTTCCAAAACTTCTCCCTTCCATAATACATAATCTCCTCCATCCAGAGTTGCACGAGCCAGAGAATACCAATTATAAAGAGCTTAGAATGCTTTAAAAATATTATTCATAATTTCTCCTGTAAAAGGAGCCATTGGACCATTTTGAACAATGCTTTCTTGCAAGGCTTTTATCATTTTAAAATCAATTTTTTCATGGTGTCTTATTATCTAATTTGGCAGCTGTGGGTCAGCTACTTCTATAACAGGAAAAGCGAGCCTTTCTTCCACCGACATGTCCTTCATTCCTTTTCTGATATCCCTGATGAACATACATGAAAATTAGATCCAGTAATTTATATAAAAGACCATACACCAGGACCAAGTTGAATTTATTCCAGGGATGCAAGGCTGGTACAATATTTGCAAATAAAAAGAATGAGAGACATCACATAAACAAATTGAAAGACAAGAATCATATGATCATATCAATTGATGCAGAAAAAGCATTTAACAAAATCTGACACCTATCTATACTAATAAAAGGGTAATATGATAATTAGACCAGACATCTTCCAGATGTTCTTGCAGACAAAGCCACGGTGGCAGGGGTTGAAGCAAAGGTGGTTAGGGGCAATCAGGCCAGCAGGGAGGAGGGGTGGGACTATTAGGGGCAATCAAGCTAACAAAGGGGGCAGTTAAGGGTGATCAGGCCAGCAGGCAGAGGCGATTAGGAGTGATCAGGCAGACAGGCAGGTGAGTGGTTAGGAGTCAGTGGTCCCAGATTGTGAGAGGCATGTCCAACTGCCAGTTTAGGCCTGACCCCACAGGGACATCTCCCAAGGGGTCCAGAATTGGAGAGGGCGCAGGCCAGACTGAGCCCCCCCCCCCATGCACAAATTTCATGTACTGGTATTCTAGTCTTATATAATAAAAAACTAATATGCTAATTGTCTGGTTGTCTAGTGACTGGTCAACCAATCAAAATGTAATATGCTAAGGCTACTCAACTGGTAGTTATAATGTACACTGACCACCAGAGGGCTGATGCTCTAACTGGTAGGTTAGCTTGCTGCTGGGGTCCAGCCGATTGAGATTGAGTGAGATGGGCCAGACATGCCCTGGATCCCTCCCACAGTCCCTCCCCGGCCAGCCAGCCCTGATTGCCACTGGGCAAGATGGGGCTGGACATGCCCTGGAACCCTCCTGCAGTTCCTGCCCAGAACAATCATGCACCGGTGGGGTCCTTTGGCCTGGCCTGTGCCCTCTTGCAATCCAGAACCCCTCGGGATATGTCAGAGAGCCAGTTTCAGCCCCATCCCACTGGCCACTCCCCTCGAGAGGGTGCCAGATATATGGCTCATGGCTAGCGAGCACTGCTGTGGCAGCACAAGCCTCTCCCAATCTGAACTGATTGGGTGTGAGCCCATGGCAGGCTGGTTGGGTGTCAACCCGTGGCAGGCACAATGGGGCCAAGATGAATGGAAAAAGCAGGTAGGAGCTACAAGCAGCATTTCAACTATGGGTTTTGGCCTGATCCCCTCACGCCACCCAGAGGGGCCTCACCCATTCATGAATTCATGCACAGGGCCTCTAGTTTTTAAGAAAAGCTCTCAGCAAAGTGGGTGTGAGGGATCATACTGCAACATAATAAAGACCATATTTGACAAACCTACAGCCAACACCATACTTAATGGGAAAAAACTAAAACCATTTCCCCTAAGAACAGGAATAAGGCAAGGAATTCTGCTTTCATCACTCTCATTCAAAAGAAGACTGGAAGTCCTAGCCACAGCAAACCAACAAGAAAAAAACATAAAAGACATCCAAATTGGAAAGGAAGAAATAAAACTCTCATTATTCACAGATGACATGCTATTTCACACAGAAAACCCTAAAGACTATAAAAAACTACTATATTTAATAAATGAATTTAGCAATGTAAAAGGATATAAAATTAACACCCAGAAATTGATGGCATTTTTATACATCAATAATGAATTCTCAAAAAGAGAAACCAAACAATCTCATTTATAACTGCAACAAAAAATTGAGATATCCTATATAATTAAAGTTTAGAGACTAAAATGGTGGAATAACCAGAACAACCAGAGACCAGAATGACAGGGGGCTCTTGCCCCAACTGGCCACACCCCCAACAGGGACCCCCACCCCAATCAGGGGGGTGGCCAGCCTGAAAACCCCCCCTGGTCCCCCATCCCAGCCAGCCCCCCCCCCCAGCAGCCCCCCCCCCCCAATCAGGACCATAGCTAACCAGCAAACTGCCTATTGCCCTTTGCCCCAGCCAGCCCCACCCCCAGCAGGGACCCCCACCCCAATCCAGGGCCCCGATCAGGGAAGTCCAGCCAGCCTCACCTGTGCACTGGGCCTCTATCCTACATAATAAAAGGGTAATATGCAAATTGACCCTAATGGCAGAACAACTGCTTGACCAGTCGCTATGAGGTGCACTGACCACCTCTGGGTCCCTTTCCCCAGCAGGTAGATTCCAATCACCCAATGGCAAATAGGGAACCAGAAGTGGGTTGCAGGGGACACAGGTGGTACCAGGCCAAGGCCCCTGCCTCACCTGTTGCCCCACATACAGAGAGCAAACTGTGGCAGGGGTGTGGCTGATGAGCATGCAGGAATGGTCGACCTCTTAGTCCCTTCCTCCAGCCATCAGGCTCTGATCACATGATGGCAAATGGAAAACCAAAGTGGGTGGCGGAGGGGGGCATAGCCTGGTCACAGACTAGGCTTAGGGACCGTACTCATGCACAAATTTCATGTGCCAGGCCTTTAGTTTAGGAATAAACTTAACCAAGATGGTAAAAAGACATGTACTTAGAAAAGTACAGGATGTTGGGAAAAGATAGAGGAAGTTATAATCAAGCAGAAGAATATACTGTATTCATGGACTGGTAGAATTAACTAATTAAATGTCTATACTACACAAAGCAACCTATAGATTCAGTGCAATCCCTATTAAAACACCAATGGCATATTTCACAGATCTAGAAGAAATACTCCAACTTTGATGGCTTGGTTCTTATTGAATAGAGAAGATTCTGATGCATGTAATTATTATTATTGGGAAATCCCACAGCATTATGTTTTTAATAATTCTTCATGGACAAAACGCCAAAAGGGTGGGAATAAAGTATTAAGTAGACTGTTCACTGTGAGCTTTAGAGAACCAGAACAATATTACCTTAGACTTTTGCTTCTGCATGTAAAAGGTGCGATAAGTTTTGAGGATCTGCGAACTGTAGGAGGTGTAACTTATGATACATTTCGTGAAGCTGCTAAACACCGAGGACTATTACTTGATGACACTATCTGGAAAGATACGATTGATGATGCAATCATCCTTAATATGCCCAAACAATTACGGCAACTTTTTGCATACATATGTGTACTTGGATGTCCTTCTGCTGCAGAGAAATTATGGGATGAGAATAAATCTCATTTTATTAAAGATTTCTGTTGGAAATTACACCAAAGTGAAGGTGCCTGTGTAAACTATGAAATGCATGCCCTTAATGAAATACAGGAGGTATTCACATTGCATGGAATGAAATGTTCACATTTCAAACTTCCAGAGTATCCTTTATTAACAAATACAAATACATGTGATGAATCCTATGAGTGACAACAGGCAGAGGTTTTGATAAATTCTCTGAATGATGAATAGTTGGCAGCCTTTCAGACTATAACTTCGGCCATCGAAGATCACACTGTACACCCCAATACTTTTTATTGGATGGTCCAGGTGGTAGTGGAAAAACATATCTGTACAAAGTTTTAATACATCATATTAGTGGTCGTGGTGGTACTGTTTTACCCACAGCATCTACAGGAATTGCTGCAAATTTACTTCTTGGTGGAAGGACCTTTCATTCCCAATATAAATTACTGATTCCATTAAATGAAACTTCAATTTCTAGACTCGATATAAAGAGTGAAGTTGCTGAAACTATTAAAAAGGCCCAACTTCTCATTATTGATGAATGCACCATGGCATCCAGTCATGCTATAAACACCATAGACAGATTACTGAGAGAAATTATGAATTTGAATGTTGCATTTGATGGGAAAGTTCTCCTTCTTGGAGGGGATTTTCAACAGTGTCTGAGTATTGTACAGCATGCAATGCGATCGGCCATAGTACAAACAAGTTTAAAGTACTGTGATGTTTGGGGATGTTTCAGAAAGTTGTCTTTTACAACAAATATAAGATCAGAGGATTCTGCTTGTAGTTAATGGTTAGTAAAACTTAGAGATGGCAAACTTGATAGCAGTTTTCACTTAGGAATGGATATTATTGAAATCCCCTGTGACATGATTTGTAATGGATCTATTAATGAATCTACCTTTGGAAATAGTATATCTATAGATAATATTAAAAATATATCTAAATATGCAATTCTTTGCCCCCAAAATAAGCAGGTTCAAAAATTAAATGAAGAAATTTTGGATACACTTGATGGAGATTTTCACACATATTTCAGTGATGATTATGTTGACTCAACAGATGATGCTGAAAATGAAAAATTTCCCATTGAATTTCTTAATAGTATTACTCCTTTGGGAATGCCATGTCATAAATTAAAATTGAAAGTGGGTGCAATCATCATGCTACTGAGAAATCTTAATAGTAAATGGGGTCTTTATAATGGTATCAGATTTATTATCAAAGATTACTACCTACCATAATTGAAGCTGAAGTGTTAACAGGATCTGCGAAAGGAGAGGTTGTTCTGATTCCAAGAATTGGTTTGTCCCCATCTGACACTGGCCTCCCATTTAAACTAATTCGATGACAGTTTCCTGTGATGCCAGCATTTGCGATGACTATTAATAAATTACAAGGACAGACTCTAGACAGAGTAGGCATATTCCTACCTGAACATGTTTTTGCACATGGTCAGTTGTATGTTGCTTTCTCTTGAGTTCGAAGAGCATGTGATGTTAAAGTTAACATTATAAATACTTCATCCCAAGGGAAATTAGTCAATCACTCTGAAAGTGTTTTCACTCTTAATGTGGTATACAGAAAGATATTAGAATAAGTTTAATCACCTTATCAGTCATTATTTGCATCAATGTTGTTTTTATATTATGTTTTTGTTTTTATATCGTGTTTTTTCTGTTTTCATATGAAGTTTTTGTTTTTTATGTCTTTGTTATTCTTACATCATTTTGTTATTGTTTATTTATTAATAAATTCATATATTATTTTCATATACACTTTACTCATTTTCTTTCATCTCTCATACTTATATAGAAAAGGCAAATAGCAACATTAACATATTTCCTCTAATTAATTCCCTTTTAATTGCACGAATTTCGTGCACCGGGTCACTAATATATATATACTAGGGGCCCGGTGCACAAAAATTTGTGCACTCAGGGTGGAGGGAGTCCCTC
Source organism: Murina feae (assembly GCA_004026665.1). NCBI lineage: Eukaryota > Metazoa > Chordata > Mammalia > Chiroptera > Vespertilionidae > Murina > Murina feae. The sequence continues at coordinate 52 of PVJC01004202.1, read as the reverse complement.
AGCCTGGCCTGTGCCCTCTCACAGTCTGGGACCCCTCAGTGGATGTCCTATG
>PVJC01004201.1:0-65335 GCA_004026665.1 Murina feae | reverse complement strand
GGATAGTTCAGGGGGACCCAGGCCTGCAGGGGAGGGCAGTTTGGGGGGGACCAGGTTGGCAGTAGAGGGCAGTTGGGGGGGACCCAAGTTGGTAGGGAAGGACAGATGTGGGGACCCAGGCCTGCAAGGGAGGACTGTTGGGGGGGATCATCCTGGCAGGGGGTGGGCAGTTAGGGACAATCAGGCCAGCACAGGAGCAGTTAGGCATTGATCAGGCTGGCAGGGGAGTGGTTAGTGACAAATGGCAGGCGAGAGGTCAGGAGCCAGCAGTCCTGGATTGTGAAAGGGATGTCCCAGATTGGAAAGGGTGCAGGTTGGGCTGAGGGACACCACCCCCACCCCGCACTCCCACTCCGTGCACGAATTTCATGCACTGGGCCTCTAGCAAATTATAAACAGCAGGGTTATAGATGTACAATCTATGACAAGAAGAAAATAGAGGACAGTATATGTGCATATAGATATAGATATAGATATAGATATAGATATAGATATAGATATAGATATAGATATAGATATAGATATAGATATATAGTATGTAAAGCCTATTCCTCAAGAAAAAAAGGTCTCCATTACAGAGGAGGGATCACAGCAAACATTGGTATGCGAATCCAGCTAATAGTTCTTGTGTCAGCTCCTCTCCTGTGCTGGGTACAAGGGCCCTGAGTCCTCATATTGACCACAGAGACAGAGGCTTATATTATTGGGGGGGAGGAGGGAATGGAAAAATCATAAGGCTGGAGATAGTACGTACTGAGGTCCTTTTATAAAGCAAGAGACTTCTATCACAGGGCTTTTCAGGAAGGTGAAGTTCTGAGGAACCTCCTGATTTCCAGGTTAATAGCCGAGAAACTCTGACCTTGAACTTTGTTTCTCTCCAAGATTTCCTGCCCTCTTAACACTAAGGAGGGAAGAGGCGGAGTCTCTGTCTTCCATACTGTTCTACTAGGTAAACTGTACTCCTAGAGTCTAGTTCAGGCTGCCTGCTAGTCATTTTCCTCTGGAGGAGGACCAGCCAGGTCAGGACTTGGCTCCAGTCTTTTGCCCTACTGAGAGGGTGCTGGCCATTGCTCACTTGTCCAACCTCACGTGTCTGCAGCCAGGGTCTTTCCCCTGTGCATGTCACACTAGGAAAGTGGCAGGTTTTTCTAAGGACACCAGCAACAGCTTACAAAGGAGGAATCACTGCTCAGCAGACCATTAATGAAGTGAGGAAGAGGAGGTTAAAGGCAGTGCCATCCCCAAAGACACTTTGGGACTGAATGTTTTGGAGTAATTTGGCCTTTATGAAAATAGTAGAGCCTACTGTTCTGTTTGTCCTACACTATCCCTCCATACATGTGGTTCCTAAGAGATTTCCCCTGTTCTTACGCACTCTCCTTTCTCTGGACACAGTTAATTGATCTAGGGGTGGGCAGGTGACCCAAGCTGGGCCAATGAGTCTCTGTCCTGAGATTTTTGGAAACCAGTCACTCTCCATGACTTAAGTGATGAGCTGCCAAACTCAGAAGCTCTTGGAGGCCTTTGGATTAAACCGGTCAACTGGGGAAAAGGAAAGAGCTAAGATCTAGGAAGAAAGAAAGACGAACACTTCAGAAAGATAAAGTCCTGGCAGCTCTGTGGCTTCTTGATCCAGCTACTCCTGAGCTCAGATGTATCTGTGTTCTTTCTCTGCCTTGGTTGCTCAGCCAAACATTTCCAGTTTTAAGTTACTGTGAACTTCGTTTCTGTCACTTACAACCAATTTGTCCTGACCACTATACAGTGCCTCATTCAGTAGCTGATGGGTTTCTCACCCATCTGAATATCCTCAGTGACAGATGAACAAAGGGCTTTGTCAGACACCTACTGCACATCTGAGGCCTGGCTAAGAATAGATACCTCAACCATGAAATCAATAGTTGCTGGTCTTCTAGGAGAGCAGTAAAAACAGGGCAGTACAGGCTGGCCTGGAACTTCTCTTATACCCAGGCCAGGAAACAAATCTACTCTCCCACTCCCAGTAGCTGATGAGGAGATGGTCTGGACAACAGTAAATAACAAGGATGCTGCTAGAGGAGTGGGATAGTTTCTAATGAGAGTGAAAAGTTCTGCTGGAAACCACAAGGCTCACTGATGAGAGTTTGACCCCACTCTCAGACCCTTCTATTTTCAACAATAGTGCCAGGCATCTGAGAAATGGGTCCCTTAGAGATACTTTCCAGGTATTTATCTAGTTTGAATTGAAGACAAATAAGGTAATTAAGATAGGAATGAAAACACAGGAGTTAATTTTACTATTTTCTCTTTGTGTATGTTTAAAATTTTTCAGAATTAAAAGTTTAAAAATACACACACACAGTTGAGATTTGACCCCAAGCAACTCCTTTGTTACAATTTCTTTTATCCCTTTCCAACCATGACTACTAGTAGCCCAAAAAACAAGGAAAAAATAAATCTGACCATAAGAGCAAACGTGAATATTCCATTGCTGAATCTCACTGAGTGATTCAGTGAGACACACAAAAATGCAGAACCAAACAGAAAACTCACACATAGCACGTAAAATTCTGTTTTTCTTAAAAACAAAACAAACAGCCCCACACAACCTAAAGCAGTCCCAAAAAACCTTCTCACTCTTTTTTTTTTTTTTTTAATAAACCTGGCCCTAGGTCAGAAAGACATTTGAAGTCATAAATCAGAAATTAGGTGTGAGGAAACCAAGGCCCTCCCATACATGGAAAACCACATTCTGGAACATAAAATAAATGATATCATGTCATATAAAAACTCTATAAATATATCACTATATATTACATAAACAGACACTTATATGTGAGTGTGTGTATATATATATACATATATATATATTTAGACATATATAGATATAAATATATACATATAAAATAATTGAAGCAAAACGTGACAAGTATTTGACCGTCTCCTTACAGGTGGGCACCGTGTGGAGCCTGCCACAGTGGGCAGCCCACTCCTGCTCCTCCCTGAGCTACTCCACACATCCCTAAGACCCTCCTACCCTAACCAGCCCTTGCTCTCATAAAACCTTCCCGTCATGCTCGCCATGCTCTTGCTCAGGACTTTGTCAATAGCCCTCACCTCCCTGCTGGCAGGCTGTGGGCACCTAACTCTACCTCCTAAGGCCACTTGGTAGGCAAATAACTTGGCATATATTTTTTCTGGGAAAAGTCAATCCCTCGATGTTTAATTTCACCTCTTTGGAACATCGGAATAAAGGCCAAACACATCATGAGCCACAGTGAAGCACTGGGGCCAGGGCAGTACTGACTCCATGCCATGCCCACCATCAGAGCCACCAGGCCCTCCACTAACGTACCGGGACTTGGGACAGGATGGGGTGTAGTACTGATCTGTGGTGCGCACATGCATGCACATCTGTAAATGACCAATTTACGGACTTTTGATGTATAACTTTACCTCCCTCCCCCCACCCTCCCCAAATAAGATAAAATAAGATCAACCCTTCTTTCTAGTCTGTACTTTTCCTCAGAAATTTGGGGGGCAGGGAGTGTGGATGTCAATTGGAGACTCCCACCATAAGGCCTTGAGCCAAGCTACATACCAAGAAAACACCTCAGGCCACTTACTTCTTTTCTGCTGAGTCTCCACACCTCATCACCACCCAAGCAACATGAGCAAGAACACTGTGAAGACTAGCATGTCCATCCATTACTCCCCCCAGACCATTCCTAGCCCAGGGCCAGTAGGTGGCTGCTGGCCATTCAGCCCTCAGTTAATGACTGTCCCAGGCAGAAAGTTATGCTATGGCTCAACTCCAAGGTAATGGTATTTGGCTCCTGGGAAGAAAGAGAACATAGGCCCAGTCACAGCCTGGGGAAGAGGTGCAGGCCCAGCTGGGCTCTCTCGGCCTTGCCATCCTCTGCTGAAAAGACACACAGAAGCAGACACACACACACACACAGCCTGGTAAGGGGGCTTCCAATGTACCACACATATACTCACGCAGATGCACCCAGTGCTTGGGGAACAGAGGAAAGTGGACCCGTGGGCTCATGCACATCCATGCCCCAAAACCTGTGCTGCAGGCGCTGCCCAGCCTTCCTGGTCAGTCGTAATTTTTAGTCAGCCCAGGTGTTAAGCCCCTGCCATTTTCTCTTCCTTTGGCCTGTCTGTCCCTCCCTCCGCCCTCCCACAGTAAGTGCTTTCAGGCCACACAATGAGTGGGAGGAGGAGAAACACTTCTATTGAGGAAGGCGTTTTGTTGTTTCATCCCAAAAAAAGGAAGGGGGGGGCTGAGGTAAGGAAGACAGGGGACCCACAAAATTTCTAATAAGCAGTTTCTCTCCTCAAAGCTAAAATGATTTTCTTTAATTGCTTAGTGGGAACCATTTGTTGTGGGGGTCTCTGCCCTCCCTCCCAGCCTAATTGACTTACTGAAGTTTAACAGGGGCTTTTCACCTGGAGAGACTGCAATTACTCCCCCATCCCACAGTCGTACCTGGGCTCTCCCCACAGGGGGCCTTTGTTCCCCCTAAACACAGCAGTGACACAAATGTCCTCAGCAGCAGGGGAACCCATGCAGAGAAGTGGTAATTTTCAGCCCAACGCAATTAGCTGAGGGCTTTTCAGTCCTCCCGTGAATGGTGGGGAACTTCGGCATGTGGGAACGGTGCGCTGAGGCTGCTCTGTGCAAGTCCAACAAAAGAGGCCTCTGAATTGGGCCCCGTGGTAAGCCAGGGCTGGGGGGGGCAGCTGGGGCTGGGGCCTGGACAAGGGACCTACATCATCACCCACCCAACCTGTGTCTTCCAATCAAGGCCAGTGGCCCCCAACAGTTTCCTGGGAGGCAGAGGCTTGCAAGATGATAATTGTCGGCTTGTACCTATGAAGCAAAGAGAGGGAATGGGTGGTGGGATTGACCTGGGGCAGGACGTGGTGGGGGTGGAGCGGAGGGCCACAGGGCTGTACCTGTCTGGCTCTCCCCAGAGGGCCTGGAGCTCACATTACACTTTGGACCTTCACAGATACCCCTGAGTCAGGAAGCATTAGAGCAGGAGACTCTCCTGGGAGTGCAGAGCCAGGAGAGCCCAGGCTCTAAGCCTACCGTTGCCACCACAGCAGCCAAGCAGCAGGGCAGTCACAGGGCAAAAGCAGCACATGGCTTATCTGGGGTCATTGCTGAGACGTCCAAAGGCCAGAATGTGGGTCCCAGCAGTGGAAGTGATGTGGTTACTACCTGCCTCCCACAGCTGGCCCAAGGAGAGCCCTGACCCCAGATCCAGGGGAGAAAGAGTAGTTCTTCTGGAAAGAATGAAAAACAACTAAAAACAGAAGGGCTGGTAGACGAACAGTCGGATAAGAGAGAGAATGAGTTGCGATCACTGCCAGGTGAGAAGACAGGCCCGGCAGGCACCAAGGCAATGAGTGCTGAGCACCCTGGCCAGACCGGGGACTGGGACTCAGGAGGCCAGTGTTTGGTGCCAGATGAGCTGCTCACCACTGTCTAACCTTGGGCAAGCCTTAACCTCCTGAGGCCTCACACTTCTTGTCTGTAAAATGGAAAGCAGTTATACTGCAACAATATCTTCTAACTTTTATCTTCTTTTATTTACTTATTTTTTTAGAGAAAGAGGAAGGGAGAGAGAAGGATAGACAGCTGCCTCCTGTATACACCCTGACCGGAAATCTGCCATGACTGGTGCACAGGATGATGCTCCAACCAACCGCGTCACACCAAACAGGGCAATGTGTTCTAACTTACAAAAACAGCTACAGAAAACATTTGTGTACTTGCATCTCTAGTTGATTTATAAAACAAGAACCAGGGGAGCTGTTCTGGTTGAGCATAGAGGAGAATGGAGGGTGAGCCACACCCATGTGGCCTCCCACCCTGCTGCCTTTGATGCAAACCTTCAGAGCTCTGCCTGGAATCCCCAGAGCCAGATACTCTCCAGACTACTCCACCACAATGGCCCAGTAGAACCCAGGACCAACGAAAAGGAACAAAGTTGAGCATCCCATACTACAGGCCACTCTCTACAGCCCTGCCTCCTGGCTGCCCTCCAGTCACACCAACAGAAGTGGGGTCACACCCCCATTTGTCATAAAAAAAAAAAAACACCTCACCACTGCAGCCTCTGAGAGCCCACATGAATTATATTCAGGAGCAACTATGGCTGGGGGGCAGCTGGGTAATTTGGCATATGGCTTGTAGGTGGTGGTCAGGTCAAACTTTTTGCCTTTTCCCCCCCACAAAAAAACTGCGATCTAGCCTTAAAAATGACTGCAATGTGGTGTACGACCCCACCCCACTTCTTCACTGGCCTGAACTGGTTGCTGAGAAGCTCTATTTCCACCCATTCCCCCAACTCAAGTCCTGCCAAAAGAGATTCAAAGTGACTGTCTACAGAAGAATCTAGAAAGCAAAGGTAGCTAGTCCAAACACCCGCAGTTCAGAGATGTGAAAGCAGACCCTCTCCTCACACGCCACTGCTCCTGGAATAGCTCTTCTGGGAGCAGTCCCGACCAATCACCTGCAGGGGACAAGCAAGCCTGTCCACACAAACAGCTGGCCCAGCTCCCATCACGTCTGGCCTGGATTCTGTCTGTGTCCACGCTGCACAGCCATCCTCTGCCCCTCAAATGCCAGTCCCTGCTCTGGGACTAACCCCCCTCTCATAGAACAAAGTCTTGCCGGGGCAATTCCTGAGCTGAGGCAGACGGGCCCTCAATCCTTCAAGTACCTCAGGGCTATCCAAGGTCCCCCTGTACTAGGTGCGGGGTGTTCAGGAAAAACAAAACTTGCATAGGCTTGCCCATAGGCAGCTTAAGGTCCAGCAAGAGTCAAATCTTCAATTCATATTTTTAAAAATTGGAAGCAATTCAAGACAATCAAGCAGTCCTAGTCCCAAATGACAGTGTGATCACCTGGGCTGAGAAAGCAGACTGTGTAGCACAGTAGTCAAAAAGCATGAGCTCTTAGGGGCCAGGGCTCACATCCTGGGTGTTACCGGTTACCGGGGGTAACTGTGGGCATGGTAATTAACCTCTCTTAGGCCTGTTTCCTTCCTTCTACCCTGAGGATGGTGACAGCACCTACCTGGGAAGACTGAATGAGATGTAAAGTGATGGGCATAGTGCTTGGCGTTTGGTGGGCACTCCATCAGTGTCGGTCACTCTCATCCTAGTCATTATCACCATCATTGGGTAGACAACAGAGAGGCCCTGGGCACTGCTGATCAAGAAGTGGCCCCAGTAAAAGAAACTTATACTGTGCCCCTCCTGCAGCTCTAAGAAGTAGGTACGAAGAGTGAGCGCAGGCTCCCTGTCTCTATCCTTTAGAAAGCTACTGTCAGTACTGATGACAGACAGGGCAAATTTAACTTGGCCAAGGGCCACAGGAGATCCTGAGCCAAGCAGGGGCCTTAAAGGGACAGGCTGGAATTTGCACCCCCTTAAACTGACCACAGCCCCCTTAGCCCTCTCCTGCCTCTCACTCTACCATCAGCCTGTTGGCTGGAATGCACGGGCCCTTGTGCCAAAAGGCCCAGGCTAGACAGGAGGCCAGGAGGCACAGGTGGTTCTCAGAGGAGATCCCTGGGCTCCAGAAAGCATTTCCCCCACAGGCGCAACAAAACTGGGGCTTGTTGTTGGTCAAGGCGTCTTTGCTTGTTTGGGCTGCAGCCCAGACAGTGAGGCGGCCGGGCAGGCCAGGGGGACACAGAGCTTGCAGGGGGGCGGGGGGGAGGGTAGCAAGCCCTTTTGGCACCTCCTTCCTCCTTCCCTGGGTTTCTCACTTTGTTCAGCACAGCAACCCAAAGGAGGCTGGGGAAGCACTTTTCACTGCGCAGCAAATACAGTCATTGGGAGAGGGAGAAGGTGAAAAGTTGGGGGGGGGTTTGATTTGGTTTGGGGGTATTTAGGTGATTTGAAAAAATAATAAAAGTTGTTTCTGCAATCCAATTAATTTCAAACCCAGGTTCAGGTCATAAACAGCCAATGGTAGTCCTACAACACCTAAAACCTATTATCCCTCTTCTGAGACTTGAAGTTCCAATAAAGCCAGAGTTGGTCCCTAGAAGCCTGGTGGGAATTTTTCTACCTCCTGGTGACAGTGGTTAAGGATGGGGCACAGGCATGGCTTCGGTCAGCCTGACCACAAAACTCTGGGGCCTCAAGATCCCCAGGTCCACACAGACCCATGCAGTCCTGCTAGTCGTGGGTATGCATGGTTTTCCAAACAGGCTTGACCAGAGGCTGCCAGAGCCCACTTTTTCCCAAGAACCGAGTTCTCCTGGCCCTGGGCCTGGCCAAGGCTTCTTGCAATGGGTAGAGGAGATTCCAATGATGACCTTAGCTTATCTATTTCCTACATTATTTCCAGAAAAGGAGCCCCCACTCACAGGTCATCCTGCCTCTGTTGGTTCCTGCTACTGGGCCCACAGAACTGATTCCAGACCTTCTGTGGTCCTACTACCTTAGAGAGGATGAGGGGAGGGACTCTACTCACTAGGTCTTTGACATAGAAGTTGTTTTCACATAGGAGTTTAGGGCAATACTGGGCCTAGGAATCTCTTCCCTAAGCAGCTGCCTGCCATCTGTCCAATTCCTCGAGTTAAGCTCTACCACTCACACCGCATTTTCATTGCTTGCTTTGGAATAGACTTGTTCTGGTGGCATGGGGTTTTGTTTTTGGTTTTTTTTAGTTTTAATTTTTTAAAATGTATTGAGAATATTACAGATGTCTCCCATTTGCCCCCCTCCACCCAACCCCCATCCCACCCCAGGCCTTCACCACACTATTCTGTGATCATGGCTATATATATACATATGCATATATGTTCTTTGGTTAATCTCTTCCCATCCCCCAAACTCCCTCCCCTTTGAGGTCTGTCTGTCTGTTCCAAGCATCCTTGCCTCTGGACCTATCTTAGTCATCTGTTTATTTTGTTCACTAGATTCCACATATAAGTAGGATCACGTGATATTTGTCTTCCTCTGACTGGCTTATTTCACTTAGCATAATAATCTCTAGGTCCATCCATGTTGTCTCAAAGGATGAGATCTTGTTCTTTACAGCTGCATAGTATTCCGTAGTTTACATGTACCACAGCGTTTTCTTATCCACTCATCTACTGATGGGCACTTGAACTGCTTCCAGATCTTAGCTATTGTAAACAACACTGCTATGAGCATAGGGGTGCATATATTCTTTCTGACGGTGTTTCAGGATTCTTAGGATATATTCACAAAGTGGGGTCGCTGGGTCAAATGGCAGTTCCTTTTTTAATTTTTTGAGGCGACTTCATACTGTTTTCCACAGTGGCTACACCAGTCTGCATTCCCCTGGTGGCATGTTTTTGTTATCCTCTTTAGAAATCACAAAAACTATGGGTTTCTCTCTGAAAAAACATTAGGATACCAACAAGGTCATTTGATAGGAAGTTTCCTTTCTCTCCCTCTAAGCCACTTGGGATAGGAGACAACCCTTTCAGAAGAATGAAAAGAAATGACATAAATTTGCACACACTTGACAAGGGTGTGAGTTCCTGGTTTACAGGCTGAGCGACCCACCTCCCTTCAGGCTTTCATTGCTACCCAGTAGCCATGCCAATATCAGACGCTGTTAGCTGCTGATTTGAGGAATCCTCAAGGTTTCTAGAGAAAACCAACTTCCCACCCCCCTCTGTGAAAAAGCCAAGGAGCTTAGACCCTGATGATAAACCTGCTCAGAACTCTCAGGTCAGCTGCAACCTCACTGGCACGTCCACAGTATCTGCTCTCGTCTACGCTCGGGGTCTGCGTGCTCCCACAGGGCCACCACCACCCGCTGTGACTTACTTGAGAAGCACACGCAAAACTTCTCTCAGAAAGCATGTGCCTGCACTCCACCACCAATAGGAGGAAAAGTCACAGGGAAGGGGAGTCCCAGGGAGAAGGCTGGGCAAGTAAATCTAGAGAAGAAAAAGGACTTCAGGAAACACAGTGATTACCAGAAACTCAGTAACCAGGTTCTGCACTCCTCTTCCACGCTCCGGGGGAAAGGAAAGGAGGGCCCAGTGGCTTTAAATCCACATACATGCACTCACTTATGCCGAGGTGTCTTCCGGAAGTACTCTATACTAGGAGTGGCATCAGCACAGAGTAATGAAGGCGAAAAACGGAGTTGCATGTGGATCATCTCAGAAGAGGTTGTTCTTGCTTGGGGGAAGGCTCCCATAGACCAAGAAACCTGCCTGCCACCCTGATACACACAGATGCACAGGCCTGAGACAGGCGACAGGTACACACACTGCTCGTTAGTTCTCATGAGGTGTTAATTGCTTCCTCTGATCATCTCTTCTCCACTTTGGGGGGAAGCAGAAAATGCTCAAGGGGTTACTTTCCTCTGTATGGGCAGGAATGGGGAAAAAAGGAGGGAAAGAGGCAGATGCAATAAGCTGCCTCCTATAGGTGCTCAGTAAACTCATGAACCCCAGGTTACCCAATCCCTGGGGAGGTCCCAGGCTAAAGAACAGGATTAGGCCTCCATTAGGGATTAGGTCTACAACCACAGAAAGACATACTGTGTACTTAAAGTCCCAGGAACCTCAGGGAGGTTGGGCTAAGCAGAGACTTGTGCTAACAGCAAAGGATGGTTTGGGTGAGAGGAAGCAAAACTTCTAGACCTTTGATCAAGTCATAACAAGCACTGATTCTAAATAAGATTCTGTACCTCTGCTCTTAGGACCCCCGTCATGGGAGAAACTTTCCCATGACAAATCAATACCTTTTCTCAGCTTCCCTGAGAACAATGAACACCACATACACCTTGAATCAGAGTTTTTCTAGTGAATGGTTAGACTTCAGACATGAACCCTAGGATGGCAACAGTAGGAAAAGGAGTCAAAACTCTAAAGCTAACCTCACCTAACTCAGATAATATTCCAGGAAGAGGACCAGACCTGGACTGAAGTTAGTATTCAATCAAACCCAGTTAAAGGCCAGCCCACTCGAGCCCTTCCCTTGTTCCAAAGGTGAAATTCCATTGCATACTGGGAAACAACAGTTGTCAGACAATTGCTCTGCATCTGAATCTCACAATTTTATACTTTTAACATTTTTATATGTTTTTTAATTGATTTTAGAGAGAGAGGAAGGGAGAGGGAGAGACAGAAACATAGATTGGCTGCCTTCTGTGCACCCCCTGCTAGGAATTGAACATGCAACCCGGGCATGTGCCCTGACGAAAGCCTCTCAATGCATGGGACGCCGCTCAAACCAACTAAGCCACCCAACCAGGGCACCATTTTGTACTTTTAATACAAAATTTAAAGCAATCAAATCATACCTGAAACCTATATAATTTTATTAACCAATGTCACCCCAATAAATTATTTTTTTTAAAGGTCAAGTATCAGGTCTCCCAGGAAGTCAGGGTTTCTGATCAACATTTTTATTTTTTGTCCAAATTCCTCCATCTCATTCCAGAGTGAGGTCCCCACCCACATCAGGGCGTTTCCACCTCTTTTTTTATTGGCAAGGAATGAGGGAGCAACCTCCCGCACCCTGCCCCTAGTCCAACTCTCCCTTCTCCTACCTTATTCCAAACTCGCCTTTAAATCCCTGGGTGCTCCACAAAGGTTCCAAGAGCAACTCTTGACTCTTCCTCCAACTAAATATAATTATGCTTTTAAAGGGGGGGAAACAGTCCAGGGAATTCCCAAAGAGGCCTACTGCACTCTGCCCCTTGTAATGAAGCTTAATAACGAAATGCCCGGCACTCCAATTAGTAAGAAATGCCCATTTTCTCCAGCTGAACACCCCCTATACATATATCTAATGTGTTTCCATGAGTCCATCTCTTTCCTCCATCGAGTTCACGTTTAAAGATTATGATCTGTTGGTGCCCTCCCAGCCCTGGTGGGATAGCCTGGGGGAGCAACAGTGTTTTCTTGGAGCCCCAAAGGAACCATCCCTGACACCCTTTCCCTCCATTACCACATCCACACACATAAGCTCAGACTCTTCCAGGCTCTTCATGAGCTGCGCACCAAATGGGAGAGAGGGTGGGAAGACATCGCTTTGGGGAAAGTTAAGTGAAAGAACCGTACAAGGAAAAAGGGAAGGGGTAGGTATTGCTGGGAGTGCCTATTTCTCAATCAGAGAAGTGTCCTCTGCCACAGAGTGGCCCAAAGCAGGAGCTGCCCCTTACTAGTGAGCTTCATTGGGACTCAGGCCCCTCAAAGGCCTTAGAGCTCCAGCCTCTTTTCCCTCGTCAGGCCTGGCAGGGTGACTGGCACTAATTCCTGAGACGGTCTGAGGGATGCCAAAAGCAGCACAGAGGAGCCGCTGTGCTCCGGGAACCTTGGCGGGATGCCTCTCCAGGACCACCTCATCCCTATGGGCAGCCCACATCTCTGCCTTCTGATCAGATGGAAAGTGAAGGCAGTCCCTTTCTAAAAACCTGATTCCTCAAATGAAGGCCCCAACTCCAGCACCACACCAGATGCCAGGACCAGGACCAGGACCTGGCCATGGGTGAGTGGTGCTGGGCAGGTCATCACCAGCAGCTCCTTGGCTCAAAGTATTCCTGGGTTTCCCTTTCTCCAGAAGCAGAGCAGGCCACCACCAGGTTGGGAGATGTTCCAGCATCTCCCCCTACTTAAGTCATGCATATGCATCTTCTCTCTCAGCAAGACTAAGGGCCCAGAATGGGTAAAGGCCCTTTCCCCAGCTCCCCACACAAGGGTACAGTGTCAGTGAGGTGAATGGTTAAGGCAGAAGCCATCCTGTGGGACAGTCCCTAGTGGGTCTACCTGTGATGGGCCCCCAGTTATCCTCACTGGAGAAAATGCCTCTCATTCAGTCACTAGTTTGTAGGGAACTCTCCCCTCAACTGCTGGAGATAAGCATTTGAGATTTGCCAATGCTCCTCCAGACATTCATCTTTTTTCTGTCTAGTCTTATATTCTCTCTCCTGACCCTAACCAATTGCTGGGTAGTCATATGCAGCAGACTTGTACTTCCCCAGCACCCCTCCTGTCTGTCCATACCTCCTCCTCAACTCTTGCAGACAAGGCCCTGCCCTGGCTCCCTGAAGCTCACAATCTGTGCTCCTGCCAGACTGTTACAAGGGGGGTAACTCACTTCAAGCTGGCAGCCCTGTGTGGTAGAACTAACCACCCCCCCCTCAAGGGGTGGGGGTAGAGGGCCAAGTAAGCGTGTGCCTGCGCATCCCAAGGTGCTCTTGTTTTCTGGGCACCCCACAAGGTCTGTGACAGACGCATGGATGGGGGAATTCTCTGCCAGCCAGAATTGGCATCTCACCCTACCTCTCAAATCTGCCACTAGCCTCCAGGGCTGAAGACCCTCCAAGAAGAAGAGGCCCTGCAAGACAAAGACTTGAGGCCCCCCAGCCTGGCCTCCCAGCCCAACACAGACCCGCATTAAAATCAACACTCCGTGAACACACAAAACTGACAGGGCAGAGGGGGAGCACACATCGGATACAAAGATCGGGCTCTCAGGAGACGCGGCCTGTTGGTCTCCCGTGTTAGCTCCAAGTGACTAGGCGCAGGGTGGGAAATAACGCCATCGCTGGGGCCAAAGCTCCCGCCTGGGCTCCAGGTTCAGCAGCCTTTTCACAGGAAGATGCCTCTGCCTGGAAAAAATGCAAGCATTGTGTGGGGACCATTAATGCATGTGCCTCTGCACATTCCTTCGAGAAGCAGGAGCACACTAGTCCCTGAGCCCCCAGCCCTGTGCCCCAATGATTGTGCCGGCCTGCAACACACTGCACATGCCACCTGGTCCTTCCCCCCAGGCCCCCGGCTCTGTGAGCGGTGGGAAGGGGCCTGCCAAACACCCTGGCTTCATTGTGCCCCAGAAAGAGGGGACTAATTACTTGCCTACACTCTGGAGCGCCCAGGGAGAAAACAGAGGCCAGTGGGGTGGAGAGGGTGGGAAATGGTGGGGGGTGTTGAAGAAGGGAGAGAGAAAGCCACAGGATACATTTCAAAGTTTCTCTAGCAATTTGGGGGTGGAGGGGAAAAAAGCCTGGTCCTGATGTGAAATCATACAGAGGTCAGAGCTGGGTCTCCCACCCTTGTGAGAAAATGGTGAATCAGGGACGGTTTATCAAACGATCATTTTTTTCTTTTGAAACCAGGAGGCAGCAGCTTGGACAATTCTGCAGATGTGCTTGATGAGTTAGGGACAAAAATGGCCCTTCTCTGCCCCCCTCCTCTCCTCCTTCTATAAGGGCTCCCATCGGGGGTTGCTTCTCCCTCCACTGCCTCCAGGACCCTCCCCTCCCTTCTTCAGTGGTCAGCTGAGACCCCCACCCACTGCTTGCTTTTGTACTCTTGGCCTTTGGACATACTGACGGGGCCTTTATGAGACCCCAATCAAGACCCCCATGTCACAGGTACCTAGTAGAGACACCAGACCTTTTCAAACAAGGGACAACAAGGAAAATCGGCTGGCCCATTGTCTCTCCTCTGTGCTAAGTGAGATGAAAGGGACCCTCGGCCCCCTCCCCACAGCCCGCCTGCCAATCACCTCTAGTTATTAAGGTCACAATGTGTAAATTCTTTTGACCTGCACCTAATCAAAGATTCACCGGCCCTTTCAAATCCGAATGGGGAGGAGGGGAGAGATTCCCCCCGCCCCATAAACCCAGCAAACGCTCCCTCAATAAAATTTTCTGATTCCTTCTCTGCTTTCCATCTCCACCCTTCGCTTCTCCTCATTCCACCCTCCTTACCACTAGCTTCAAACACAAATGACAAACCCCATGGAATTACTACCCTAAAAAATCTGAAGAGGATTTAAAAGTTTCTATTTCATTCTCTTTAAAGAAGTTTCCAGACAGGCAGAGATGCCCAAGCAAGCCCAGAACCTGGTCTGCCCCTGTGGCTCTGATGCCAAATCTCTCCAAATGGCAAAGTGGTCAGTTGACTTTTTTCTCTCTCCTAAATTGGCCTCTTTTGCTTCCCTCTGATACCACCATACATGGAGAAAACTACTGGGATTAATAACACTTCCTCACTTAGCATCTCTAGTTCAGTTGCTGTCCTTCCACGACCCAACTAACACTAAATGGTTTTGTGAGGGCGCAGGGGAGGAATTACCAAGCCCAAAGTAGGCAACCCTAGAGGAAAAAAGCAAAACCAACAAACCAACCAACCATAGGGCAGAACAATAGAGTACAGAACAAGAGCCAGAGGAAAAACCTGGAGAGAAAGCAAACTTGGGATTATTGTAGTTTGAATTAAGCAAAAAGAATAAAATGCTTGCAAATCTCCACGCATAACTATCAAGGTTGTGCACTTTGATTTTATCTCTCTTATCATCACTTAGAAAAGGGAGGAGGCCTAACAAGCAAGCTAGTACTTAGTGAGTGTATGTAAACTGCCCAAAGTCTAGTCTCACTGGATGATCTGCTCTCTCTGAGAGTACGCTTTGCCTCTTGGTTTCTCCTTACCCGGATGCCTTTTTTCTTTCTGAGCTTTCCTTTGGTACTAACCCCTCACATTTCATTTCAATGTTGTCTCCACACTGACACCTTCCACATCTTGACCCCGTATCTGAGCTCCACCTTCCTGGCTGTCTCTGGCCATGGCTACCTGACTACCATCTCCAACTCTAAGCAGCAGGTCTAAAGCAGAACTCCGCCTTCTCAAAGCCATGGTCCCCTTTAAGCATCAGGCTCACAGGAGAACTCATGCAGTCCTCTTCCCTCTCTTCCTCAAATGCAATCATGACTGCCTACAGATTGTTTCCTCTGTTCTCCTGAATCCAGGTTGTCTTCCCACTGTCCCTAGGAGTCTAGTCCCTTAATTCTAACAAAGTGTACTCCCAGAAAAGTATACAACACCCCAGTCTATACTTCTCCAAAGCATCCTATACACTGTGCCACCAAGTAAATTATTTAATGGCTTCAATCTGGCAAAAACCTTCTATGGTTCCCTTTTATCCTCAGCTTAAAGTCACATCCTGTTCTTCAAAGCCCTCCCAAAGCAGGCCCCAAGCCTCCACTCCAGCCTCACTCACCGCATCTTTACACAAACCCTCCATCCCAGCAGCCAAAGTTGTTCATTCTGAACCTCCAAACATACACTGAACTTCCCATCCCTTATGTCTTTGTTCAGACCTGTCCCACTGCCTCAACTTCCCTTCAGCAGTTTAAGGAAAGCCATCACTCAAGAAGCTCCAGAGTTAACAAAAAGAGGCCACTGCTTTCCTCTGGCTTCTGTTAATAATCCTGAGAACTGAGGGCTCTCACACTGCATATAAACAGGAATAAATCTGAGGATGTGCCGACTTATTGGACTATAAGCCCCTGGATGGTGAAAACTGCCTCTGTACTTCATACTCCCCATGTGACCTGCACATCACAGCATTCTTGATACATCTGTAGGCAGGCACTCAGAAATATGCATTCCACATAGAAAAACATTTCTGAGTTTACACTGCCTTTTTAAACAAATACCAATATTTTAACTTATTTCCCCACAAAAGGTCCTGAGCATGAAACCGTATTTAATACTGCAAAAGTGAATGTAAGGAAGGATCTTTTCAGGGTGATAAAAATATGCTAAAGTGAATTATAGTGATGGGTGCACAGCTCTGTAAATTTCCTAAAAATCATGGAATTGTATACTTAGATTGTATACTTAAAATGAGTGAATTTTATGGTATATAAGTAAAAAAGTAAATATAGATCCATATTTAATTTAATAACTATAAAAAATAAAGGAAGGATTCTGTATACAGATGCTTGATATTAAAACAGACATTTAAATGTAACATGTTTTTTTCTAATTATAAAAATAGGTTCATTATAAAATATTTGAATACAAACCAGTAAAAAGAAAATAAATGCCAGCACAAACCCACCACATGAGCTAGTGAAGTAACTATCATACTGTTTTGTGATCTTTTTTCATTTAACAATATGTTATGACATCTTTTGGGATCAATGACTACCTAGATTCTCCTTTTAATAAATATGTAGTATTCTATTGAATGAATGTACCATAAAATACTTAACCAGACTCTTATTAATGTATATGTATGTGTTGTTAATATAAATCTTAATACATACATCTTGCATATTGGTGTGGTTATTGCCTAGGATACATTCTTAGAAATGGAATTTCTGTGTTAAAAGGTTTTCACGTTTTTATTTTGATTCTCACTGCCAAACTAATATAATTTTATAACCCTAACTTTTCCTCTCCTTCTTCCTGGCCACAGACTTCTAACAAGCTGAAGAATCCTCTGAACTTATCTGTTTGTATTAAATTTTTAAATGTATTTTTTATTGACTTCAAGAGAGGAAGGGAGAAGGAGAGAAAGATAGAAACATCAATGATAAGAATCACTGATTGGCTACCTCTTACACCCCCACCCCCCAAGAGAGATGGAGCCCAAAACCTGGGCATGTGCCCTAACCTGGAATCAAACCGTGGCCGCCTGGTTCATAAGCCCACACTCAACCACTGAGCCACACCAGCCGGGCTAATTTTTTGTTTTTATTCTCAACTGCAGCTCGCCTTGGATACTAGTGAGATTCAAACTGGTCAGGAAGGTAGGGTACTTCAAACACATTAACCTACATGCCCTTCTCTTTTTGCTAAATGTTACAAATCTCACCCTCATGCCCAGCTCCTTCTCTTGGATCATTTACCGTAGGACCCCACTCCAATCACTCACCTGGTCTCTTCCCACTCAGACCCAGGAGGAAGAGGCCCAGGCTTGGCCAGGACAACGAATGCTATAGCTGCAACAAGGCAGCAAATAATGGGAGAAAGAGAAACATCTTGAAAGAGTAAAATCCTCAGGAGAAAGAGAGACAATGGCAGTGGGTCATGTGCTCTGAGCCATACCCTCTCCGTAGCCCCTGCAGGCCATGGTGTAGTAAGTTCAGAGTGAGGAGCATATGCTAAGTGATGGCTGATTACATCCGGACAACATCCTATAGGGAGACTGTGCTCCTAAAATGCCAGCGTTTTAACCAAGCACAACAGGTCTGACCCAGGGCAAGACTCGAGATAATCTCTCTTCCAAAGGTCCCCAATCAATGGGGGCCATGAGCAGAAAGGGGTTCATTTCAGTTTACCCCACACATCTCAGCCTCTCCTTTGCTATTTATTCAGCCTGTGCATGTCACATAAAGAAGATGCAGCCCCCACAGCTACACAGGGCCTCTACTACTGAGACACATTTATACTTGAAAACTTTTCCTTCTATTCTAGCCTTTGTGTCTTTCTGTCTACTTCACTTCAGTTCCCAGAAAGAAGCTGACCTGAAGCTTCTCACCTGACCACTTGCTATGCCAGCACCACCAAGCAACACAGACTGAAGTGTCTCCAATCTGGAAGCAGAAAGCCACGCCTCTCTCTATGGGGCAGATGAAGCATGGGAACTAGAGACAGGAAAAAGGCCTGCTGGCCCCACATTCTGCTTCCTCAAGCCTAACAGTGTTAAGAGGATCGGAGGAAGCTTGAGATGAAGAGCCTTGGTTGTAATGCCGTCTATAAAAGCGGGGAAGCTCCCCCTCAAGATGCATGCTCCTCAGGATGTACACAGGCCTCCAGCCCCCAGGGCCAGTGTGCACACTTTCTAAAATGTACCAACCTTAGAAGGAGCCACTACTTCCAGCCTGCTGTGAAAATCAAAATACTACAATGTGACCACCATGGCCATTGCTTCAGAAGCTGGATTATGGCTTTACTGTAGGAAGGAGCAGAGGAGGACAGCAGGGCAAGCTGAGCAGGGCCAGAGACAAGTCTGAACACAGAACATGGAAAGTGTGAGTGTGTGTGTGTATGTGTGGTCACAGAAAAATATGATTTATAATTATTTTAATCTCCTAAAAGGTTCTCGCTCATTACTTGAAATTCCCATTTGCAAATTAAGGCCCTTGGGAAGAGTTTGGATGTTATCACATCCCAACTGGCACTCCACCTGCCCCTCCTACACTTTTTTGTTCCATGTTTTAAATTTGCATTGCAAACTATGAAAAAGGAAAGCTTCTGCCGAAAGCAATTTCCTGGGCCAGCATCTCTTGGACTAATATTCACTTTGCAATTACCATGGCTTCTGTATGCGCGTACTCCTCTCCCTCCTCCCTCCACTCATCCTCCCTTGCCAGAAACTCTGCCTAAACCAAGCCTGTCTGACAGACCATGTTACAAACTACCCCGTATGAAAATGCCCTGGCCAGTGTGGAGCAAGCACCAGTTGGGAAAAGGGGCAAGGATCTTGGATGGTCAGCTAAATAGGGCACCCCGGAGGCACAGGGGTTTCATCTGTAGCACTCAGGCACATAACTCTTACAAAAGATGGCAAATAACACCCTTCCCAAAAGTTCACAATCTGAAACTTCTAGAATCCTGTTTAAGAAACTGCTAGAGAGGCACACGGATTAGCAGCTGTACAATCCACAAAGCCAGAAATCTTGTAGTACTGGTCTGAAGGAAAAACCAAATACATTTGTTGGCTTGCTGAGGCACAAATACATCCTTTACGGTCACCATCATGGACACTAGTTAACACAGCAGAATTAAGAATCAACACAGACCTTTATGATTCATAGCATCTTTACCGTTTTCCATATCAGTGGTGTCCACATGTCTTATTATTGGTCGTATACATTGGTGTCTATTCTCTTGATGATGTGAGGAAAACGTTCCAGCTCTTGGGTTCCAATCTCCTAACCCCTCAAATGGAACTACTTTAATAGAGAAACTTACTGAGACTCACTGATATAGGGAAATGGTCATGGGCATCAGGATTCCTGTTCTTGGGTCTTAAGCCCATGACCAAGCAGAGCTATGCATGATTGTCCTGAACTTGGAAAACAAAAGAAATATGGCTGACACTATGGACTGCCATCTGGAGATTCCAGAGACAATAACTCTGATAGATAAAAAGGGGGAAGCACATTTTCAAAAAATTTGGCTTGAAATGAAAAGGAAAACAAGGAATTTTAAAGCTCGACTCAAAAATAAAATATTGAAATCTGCCCCAAATTGCCTGAGACCTACTGAATTGCAGGAGGATGGGGTGATCTTTCCACCTCTGACATGACCCCCAATACACAAACATACATTAATGCTACTGATCCAGCTACACCCTCATCATTATCTTTTTCACTCAGCCCCACCTCAACGCCCAATCTACTTATACAAGGAAGCTCCAAGGCTCAAGAAACTAAAAACACAGATATTACATGAAGATCCCTCTTCTGACTGAACCGAGTGTTACAGCTAACAGGTGGGGAAATCTTCTTAAATATACGAGTATTCTCATGACAGGGCCACTGGAACGGATCGGTGCCATAAGTCAGACAGGACTAGAAGTTTCCGCCCCACCATCAGGTTCCTCTTTAGCCTTGACAGATCAAACTCACGCCGAAGCAGGCAACAGAGATCAGTTCAGTCTCCAAGCCAAAGGTCTTCACAGTGAGGGACCAAAGCCGCCCTGGCCGGGCCTCTGTGGGCCCGTGTCCCAGATTAATCACCACCAGGCAGGGCCTGGACACCAGGCTGCAACCTGAGCCCAGCAGCACCTGCACAAAGGTCACCCTGGCTCCTCCCACACTCCCCTTGGGCAAGACTCCAGGGCATGAGGGTGTCCACCTGTTGACTAGGTTACCTGGAACAGGATGGCAAGACACCCAGCCATCTTCAATCCTGCAGAAAAGTCAGAAACTGTCTGAGTGGATTAGTGAAAGAAGAAGAAAAGATGCAGTGACTCAATTAGTGAAGTCAAAACTCCAAGAGAAAGAAAATTCTCAGACTCTGATCAGAAAGAGAAAAAAGCCCCAGTTACTGTCTAGAGAGGAAAGCCAGCTCAAGACCAGCAGTCAGGTGAACTAAGCCCTCAGAGGTTATGAACTAATGAGATGCTTTGTGAGTATTTAGTACACATTCTCATCATCTACAGATCAACAGGATGCTAAGGAGGAGGAGAGAAACCAGAGCAGGAGTATCTTTCCAAAGCACCCCCAAATGCGGCCAGATATGCTAGCACGGAAGGAAGCTTAGAAACAAATTCATTTCGCTCTGTGAGGAGTAGGAGAGCTTCCTATGATGCCAAGACCTCGAAAAACAGTGTCCTCGATGGCCGCCTAAGTCAAGATGCTGTTTCAAACACTGTCCACTCAGAGCTGGCAACTATCGTGTGTCCACAAGTCTATCGATTCTAGAATGCACTTTTTAGGACCAAAGGATCCTATTATATTGTAAATTTTTCCCGGATGGTAATCACTTTTATATTGTTGCTTCTCTAAGTAGAATAGGAGGGAGTATTCTTGAGGCTCAAAAAAAAAAAAAAAATCAAAAGGAGGAAGATAAGCATAAAGATCTGTATCTTAGAAGGATCTGTCCCGGAGTCTACCCTGTGATATAAGGAGAAACAGCTCATGGATGCCGGCTTTCCCACAAGCTGATGGCCCCAGGGAAGGAAGGGTGGGAGGGGTCAGAGTTGGATTGAAGTGTATGTCCCTTAAAAGAGCAGAGAAAAGCACAGGCCAAATAAGAGGAGCAAGAGCTCGGGCACAGTGCCTTCATTTGTGGAGGAACACCCACATCCTGACTGCTACACCTTGTCCCTCCAGAGCTCCATCTCCAGGAATTCCCTTTGAACTCCAGCTGCAACCCAGAGTTAGGATAGAGCAGTGGCTACAATTACACACTTGCTTGGAAAGGGGGGTGGGGGGGTGGGAGGGGTGTATGTGACAGGCCATGAAAGGTCCCTGCCTATAAAACAGACTGGAAAACAAACCCTTAATTTAAATGTTAATGAAAGTGCTGTGGAGACATCAGAGGCTTCCCGGCTGCTCAGGGAACAGCTACACCAGCCACAGAATTTATAGCTCCCCTTCACCCTCCCACCTCCCTCTCTGCCTCATCACCCACTGAAGTTTAAAGAGTAAAGAAAAGAAAAAAAACAACTAATTTTAACATTAACTCCATGCTTCCACCTTGGGATGTGATTGCTAAATTATCTGTCGGCAGAACAGTGATCAAAGGTGGAAAAACACAGGCACATTGCACACACAATCCAGAAAAGTCAGCCACAGCTGTGGCAGGAAAATTACCTTCCTCTCTCTTCCCGCATCGGGAAAAGAAATAGCGGTGCAGGCGGGGACTGGAGCCAGAAGGTGCAGGCAGCAGGAAGAAGACTCTGATCCCTCCAGTGTGTTCTGTTCCCCATCTGAGAACTCAACACACAGATTACCTACTGACTGGTCCGTCTCTCCACCACACTATGCTGTCCAGTTCACTGCTGTTTCCCCAGAGTCTAGCACATAGTAATGCTGAAGTATCTGGAGAAAGATTGGGGATGGGCGGCAGGTGGCAGAGAGAGACAAGAGATGGGGAACCAAAGAACTGAAGCACTGAGACAGGATGGAAATGTATCCCTGTTAGCGGAGGCAGGGTCTCCATGCACTGACTCTGTTTCAGGCTTCTGCAGCAGCCTCTGTTTCTATTTGTGATATTTTATTTAAGTCAGCTCTTGACAACTGAGCCAACCTTGCTGGCCTGGGAAGGAGACGCTCCCACAAATGGGTTCTGGGCCAGCCAGGACTGGTTGGGTTGCCGGTGTCGGGCCAGCAGCTCAGCACATGAGCCTCCCGTGCCCATCCTGCCCTGGACAGTGGCAGAAATCCAATCTTGAGGAAGTGAAACCCACCTCTGTCCCCTGTGGCATTTCGTCCTTCTGCTGATGGATACATCCATAGGAGAGGCTTGGCTTAGCACAGGCAATGAGCTCTAGAGTGGTGGGCACAGCCCTGAGAACCAGAAGGACCAAACTCTGGTTCAACTGTATGCCCGCATTGATCCTTTTCCAATTTTTTGGTCATTTCAGGTTGGACTAAGGAGCCCACCTAGCATTACTCAGGGCATCCTTCTTTCTCCAGGTGCCATGCCTCCCCTGCCAGCCATGCCAACCCCTGGCCCCTCCATGGTGCCTTTGTGCCTCTGACTCTCATTCGAGGGCACCACACCAGGAAGCTCCTTCCTTTGTGCTCTACAGCCTGCAAAGGGGAACACAGGGCCTCTCCTTGCCTTAGGAAGGTTTCCTTTCCCTAGACAGGCCCCAGAGAAAGCTTCCTCCTTGCCCCAGCCCTGGGAGGGAGAAGAGAGAGGTCTTCGAGTTGACCGGGGGCCAAGCCATCAGGAGAACCCGCCGCAATGTGAAGCAAGGTTAGGGATCCTCTTCAAGACCCGGCTCTCCATTGCCAACCAGAAAAAGCAAAACTCAGAGGCACAACCTTTCCTTTTGATTTGTCTGCTCCTAAAAGCACTGAGTTATGAAGCCCAGGGCCAAAGGGTTGCTGAACCGCTGGGAATCAGAAGACTCCAAACTGAAAGTTGGCTGCTTCTTTTTCCAATCTTTCCAACCTCTCTGTCAGGGAAAACTCCAGATGCAATTACCTTTCTCTAAAGAAAGGTGCATTTCAACAGGCTAGTGAATATGCATCTACCCCACACACGACACACAGTAAACTCTGTAGCCACTGGAACAAACACCCTGCTCTCCCAATAAACCCACCCCCTTACCAAACAGTACACAGTGCCTGCTTTCCTTCCAGACTCTCCCTCACCTCTGGGAAAAATGAAGCAAGAAGGGGCAGCTGCTCCATCAAAACCCCCCAGAGGCCACAACTCACTTTACGAATCTGAATCGGTACATTTCATGCAGACTTGGACTAATCCCCCAGAAAACAAACAGGCCACCACAGTGAGCAAAGTAACACAAAATTATATTGTATATTTAATAACATAGCTAAGTCAAGTTTCTACACCTATACCACTCATGTATTTCCCAAATGACAGAAACAAGAGAGAAGGGATTAAAACCCAAGTGTCCTGGGAAACCTTCCTGACCACACTCTCGCACGATAGCAACTGTTGTCCAGAGATGGGGAAAGGATTCTGTTGAGCACCTCCTTTTTCTTGAAAGGTAATAAATATGGCATTTGGGGGCTCTTCTCTCTTCCCCTCTCAGGCAACCAGGGCAAGTAGGCTTACAGATCCATTTTACCACCAGGGCCTCCCCTGGCTGGCTTGGAAAGAATCTTGCAAACTAAAGATCTAGGAGCATCATACTCCTGGACTGGGGCAAGCATTTACTAGTACAACTACCTGAGTAAGCCCAGACCTCGATTGCACACTGCCTTCCACCATCCCTCTCCATGTCAACTCTGGCCTCCAAGAGGAGAGAATTTTCCCCAGTCCCCACAGAGTCCTTCAAGGGCCACAGCTACTATCCAAGATGCCAGTGGTAAAAGCATGTCTTGTGGTCCTCCCTTAGTCCATTGGACATGGCAACAAGCTAGAGACCTGAATACCAACTGCTGCCTTTTCTGCCCCATTCCACATGTGCCCAATATCAAGCTTCCCTAAGCTTCTATTTCTCCCTCAGCCAAGAATGGCGTCCCTCTTACCCCTCAATCAAAGACAGCCTAGGTTTAGGCTCTAAGAATCATCTGGCAACCATTACAGTTACGTACCCATCTTGTCCCCAACCCTGGAAGGACCTTGGGGGAGCTGCCTCATAGCAAGTGCTCAGTCAGTACACAGGGAATAAGGAGGAAAGCGAATAAGAGGAAAAGATGGAAAGTAGAAGGGAATGAAATGAAGTCTTTAATAGTTCTGCATTTCCTAACTCTTGAGTATTTACTAACTTCATTCAGCTGGAAATAATTTTAAATGGCAACAAAACATAGTTCACATTTTGAAAACTCTGCTTTTCCATGTTACTCATGGACAAGTGCTCAAAATCCACTGTGACCTCAGAAGGTTGTATGTCTGAGACCAGCTAGACTGAATGTACTCAGCCCCACAAATACACCCAGACATGCCCTTATACCGCAGGCATGCCTCCAGCCTCTCACTTCTACTCCATCGCAACCCACTCTTCCTTCACTCATTCACAGCTCCAGGCTGGGCCTCCTCTGCAGGAGGACGGCTTCACCTATAAGCCATGAATCTTAGAGTCAGGATTACTGCTATCAAGGCAAGAAGATGGGTGAGAGTCTAGAGCGAAAGGTCCTTGTCTGCCACGCTGCTATGGAGAGTACTAGTTTTACTTCTATGTTTTGTGAGTACCTGACACACTCTAAGCACATGATGGGTGTTAAATATCATCTCCCATTGCTGTTTATGAATGGAGAATTCAGGGTCATGGAAGGAAGGATAGGTGATATTTGGACACAAGAAAGAATCACCTCAAGATAAGCCTAGGGCTTGAGGTTTCATGTTTCATGCTACAAGTATCTAAGTACACACATGAGGAAAAAAGGCACAAAAGCCCAGCATCAGATGAATATGATAAATAGCTCTGACATATTATTTTAAATAGAGGAAAGAGATTAATTAAGAAAAGAGATGTGCCCGATCTTCTAACTGTCCAGGTTCCTTCTAACTATGAGGGAGCGAGAAAGTTTCGGTAAACCAGGAACAGCTGTCCTAGAGGACAGCTTCTGCCCACCCCACCCCCACCCATGTTCTTCATGAGGGGTTTAGGAGCTCAGCACACTGGTGACACTGATGACCACATTCAATAGGGAAAGTGGCAGGGACAGGAACGGAAGGCAGCCATCAAGGGCAGGAACACCGTGGGAGGAAAGGGAGAGGAAAGAGAAATTCCTGCTGAATCCCCACTTCAAGGAGAGTGCGAGAGCCACGAGGGCCAGCCAAAGCCCCGGGCAAGAGTGGAGCCACGAGAGCGGTAAAACCACTAAGTAAGTGCTCTGCCAGAGAGGAGATTCCGGCTGACACCATATGGTCCTTCCAGCTTTGCAGAGTGTTTTCTTATTCATCGTTTCAGGTCACCTTCACAATACTCTAGGAAGGTCTAGAAAGGAAGTAGTATTTACATTTATTAGATGAGGAAATTGAGGCTCAGAGAAGGGAATGTCTTAATTGAGGCTACTCTGTTGGCTGGTGGCAAAGCAGAGTTTCAGTCTTCCAGAACGACCTTGAGGCTGGGAGGCAGAGGCTCCCAGATTGGGATAAATGGGTGAATTTATGGAAAGGTCCCAATTCACGGGCACAGAGAAAAGAAACTGATCTAATAATAAGATGAAAAGTCCCCTGTCCCAGTATATTTTCAAGTAAAAGAAAAAGGAGCAGAGATAATGCCAGCATGTGCCCTGATCACCTGGTGTAATCCCAAAAGCAAACTATTTTTAAAGAGTCCAAGATACCATCTGTGAAGTTAGGGAAAAGGTCATCTCATATAACTGTGGGTCAGGAATTGAACAGCCAACCAAGGGTGAGTGAAAGATTCATCCAGGGCCAAGAAAGTACGCTAAGAGAACAAGAAGACTCTAAAAGAGAATGTGAAGAAAACATAAGACCAGATTTAAAGATGAGGAACATCAAGGACGTAGCAGAGGGTCTGGCATAGAGCGAATGACTAATGAATGTTAGCTGCTAGTAGTAGTAGCAGGCATATAGCAGTACTAGTAACAGAAAGCTATGTCCTTCCCCCAAGTTGTAGCCAAAAAAAAAAAAACACCTCAGTTCATGATCATCTAAACTGCTACTCAATGATGAGGGCAGACGTCTGTCCTCAACCTGTTTGTTTGTTTTTTTAATCCTCACCTGAGGACATTTTTCCATTGATTTTTAGAGAGAGGGAAAGACAGAGAAACACATCGATTAGTTGCCTCCTGTATGTGCCTGACTAGGGCTCAGGCTTGGGAGAAGCCTGCAACCGAGGTACATGTCCTTGACCGGAATCTAACCTAGGACCCTTAAGTCTGCAAGCTGACGCTCTTATTCACTGAGTCACACCAGCTAGGGCTGTCCTCAACCTTTTACTGGCACCATCTTCAACAGCTGCCATGCTCTATTCTGTTAACAGGTAGCCTAACACACTCCAGAAGAGGTAAATAGAGTAGAGGAATATGTGTGGGGAGGCTAAGGGAGCCTGTTTGTGTTCTTTGGCCTAAACCCACATGCAGGAAGCACGTGGACTATCTCCAGCCCTGAAGAACTTCCCTCTACCACGGACCCCACCCTAGTCTCCTGAAGCAGAAGTCCACAGGTAATCATCAAGACAAAGTCACCAGCCCACCTGTCATCCCCCACAGGCTGTCTCACCCTCCTTCAGTCCTTAGACATATCCAGCCCACAGACCCCAAAGCCTGGCTAACTGGCTTAAGAAGGGACAGCATTAGGAACAAACTGAGGAGGGGACAAAGCTCGATGGCTCCATTTTCCACCCTCCGCTCCCACACACTTAGGCCTCTCCCTGCTGGTCTTTCCTTCCCTCTTTCCTAGGATTGCTGGAATGATTTGTTCTGAACAGCGACAGGTTTATAGGTTAGCCGACACCTCCGCTCTGTGGAATTTTAATTAACTTCTCCCATCGTCAGTATGCTAAGGAATGGGGTCTCCATTCTCTGGGGTCAGCAAGGTGTTTCAGGTCCTGCTATATCAGCCGTCAAATTGAAGAATTAATGACGTGGCTAATCGGCTCTAATTCTTTAGGAAGAAAAAAATGTGAAAGGGAGTTGTGGAAGGGGGCAGGAGGAGCGATGCAAGCTCCATTGGGTGAAGAGAAAAGGGAGGGGGGCTGAGCAAAGGGGGGAACTGACTCTCTCATAAAACAAATGACTGACTCAAACCTAGTGTTGGAGGGTGGCATCCCTACAGCTTACCTACTGATCATCTAGGGGTAAAGGAAGCGGGGAAGACCCTAAGTAAACACTGTGACAGAGCAGGTGCAGGAGAGGGCATCAATGCACCCTGCTGAGGAGGAGAGGCTCTGCCGTAGTCCAAGAGAGCTAGACAGAAAGCAGCAGTTAGGATGCAAGCTCACTCATTCATAGATAAAACTAGAGAAATACCAGTCAGGCCAAAGATAGGATAAAGCCACCACAAAAAAATCTGGCACTTCTACTACAATGATCAATGCATCTACTGCACAGATATGTCTTTGGATGAGGGCCCAATGGCACACAGGTCCCAAACTCTCCTAATGACTCAATGCTCTAAGAGGTTCTCCAAAAGACATTTCCCAAGGAGAACAAACCACTGACTGATGTTATGAGAGCAGTTTGGCTGGTGCTGTCACCTCCCTGAGGTGCTGAGAGGCCTCTGCTTTGGTAACAACCCTAAAGGGCTTCTCTTCCAGAAGGGACATGACTGTAATAGCTGGACTCAGTTACCTTCTAACATAGTATCTCTTCCTTCACGTTGCTGGGCTAGATGCTTAGGAAGTTAGTTCCTAGAAGGTTATCTCAACCCAATGCATAAATGAAGTAACCTTCAGATCTCAAGTCTCCAGAGGATTTCCAAAATCTCCAGGAGAGTAGCACAAAGCAACCTAGCATATACAGGTAGAGGATTTCCTAGCCCAACTGACCTTGTAAAATAAAAGCATTATTATATGGGACATATCCAAAAATGTTTCCCTTACCTGAGTAATGGGCTGATAGCAATGGACCAGACTCGGTCTTCAGTCTGAATGGTGTGTAAGCACTGCCCAAGCCGGCCTGAGGCCAAAGACCATACCTGGAAACAGGAGAGAAGACGCTCTCGTTGGAACTGGGGTGGGGTGACTGTCCCTGGGCAGGGGTGAGGAGCGTGGGAATGGAGAATCCTTTCTGTCCTGTACACACAGAGCACAGGGTCTCAGCAGAGATGCCGCTCTGGCTTCTCGAAAGCCTACCACCCAAACAGACCTGGCTCCCAGTCCTAACCAAGCTCTTTTACTTCCACCCAATACAGCTCTTACTTCCCAGTCAATGTTATACCAGGGAATCACATTCCACATTCCTCAGCTGAGACTTGATCGAGATGAGCGAGTAGATGTGGCTCACTTCTCTTAGCACCTTCCCCATGTTTGTGGATTTTCTTTTCTCCTATCTCTCACCAAGATTTTACTTTGGGGAAGGTAGGAGGAGGGAGAAAGATCAAGGCACAGTATGGGAGGACAGAGACAGAATTAAGGTAGAACTAGAGAAAGGAGTAAAAAGAAAGATGCAAGGGAAGGAAAGAATGGAAGAAGAGAGACTTCAAAGTAGAAGGTGGTGTGTTGTTTGTTTGTTGATAATGCCCAGGACTCAATGCTATTCATGTCAGCACGGAATTTAGCACCTAGTGTCACCAAAAGCAGCAGAAAAGCTTAACTCTTTTAAGCTTCCATATCTCCTACAGGTTAAAAATATTGCTTGGAGCACATTATCTGGTCTCTATCAGTCAGGAATGTACATTAGCAGCCACTCTGGGCTTAACTCTAATCAACACTCACAGAGCCCTCTCAGCATTCGGTGCATTTAGAAATCTCCCATTAAGCACAAGGCCCCCTTACCTCACCCTATCCCAGATGACACACACAGGGAAATAAGCCTCTAACTAAACAGAAAGGAAACCTCAAATATACAGAGCTGTCCCCAGACAGCAGCCAAGGAGGGATCCTGAGGCAGCCAAATGGATCAATGACCTCTCAAGGTCCCTGCAGTGCTATAAGGGGAACACACAAGTCTGTTAGGGCCTTAGATGGAAGAACTTCCAGGAAACATTCCTTGGGTTTAAGGGGTAGGTAATGGAGTGGGGGTGGTCCTGCCTCCTTAGGGTCATATGATATCTCTTCCCTATAAAAGGAGAAAGTGCTTTAGATTTTGTGTATATGATGGACGAAAGAGGGTATGGCTTACTTTTCTCAAAGTAGGGAAAAGAAAATAAATTTTACAAGAAGATCCTGAATGAAAAAGGGCAGAAAATAAAGGTAAATACCACAAATTTCTTGGAGTGCCATGACTCAGCTTACTCTTCTGGATCTGTAGTCAGGACATTTTGGTAGTAATTAGATACACTTCTAATGTCCTCTCTTAGATGGCCCAGATTGGAAGAGAGGTTTTCCTTTCCCCTGATGCAAACCCCCTAGAAGGCATGTTCTTGCATGGGTGGTGGGAAGACACAAAGGGCTCTGATTACAAAATTTATGGGAACAGCCTAGGCCTGAATTCACTAGTGCCCTCCAGGGAACAGGCCGGTGGTGGATTCCTAGATTGTGCAAAGCACAGAACAAGGTTCCTTGTCTCCAGAAGTGGCTTGGGAAGCACGCTGCCAATTCTGAGCATCATCTTGGGAACGTGGCCCTCCTGATCAGCCCCAGCAACACACCATCCACCAGCAACATGAGTATGCTGATCACATCGTCATCCTCAGTGGCCAAATCCAAAAGAGACCCATCCCCTGGAGAAGACAGAACTCGGTGGGATTAGACCTTGATACAGCCCTTTTAGAAAGCAGTTGGCTATATATATCAAGACTTTAAAACGACCAAAGCCTTTGATTGGGTAATTCTATTGCTGAGACCCTATCCTTAAAAAAATTATCCCAAAATGAAGAAAAACCCTAAATGATAAAACTACTGCAGTCTGTGGTAGCAGAAAGCGCTACCACATGGGCTTTGGAATCAGACAAATCCGGGTTGAACTCTAGTTGTTACTTATTATCTCTAATCTTACAGATATTTCATAACTTATTGGCCTCAGTTTCCTCATGTGTAAAATAGAAATAATACCTATCTTTCAGTGTTGCAGTGTGGAAATGGGAAAATATGTATAAATTATCCTGCACAGTAACACAGTATTTGGTAGGCATTAGGCATCAGTAACGGTGACTCTTACTACTATACCAAAATAACTAGATACAAATATCCACTAGGAAAAACAGTGACTAAATTATGGTAAATCCACTGTGAAGCCACTAAAGATGACACAAACAAATAATTTATAATAATAATGGAAAACTTATAAAATAAGGTTTATAAAATAAACTAGATAGAGCGGTATACATTGGGTATCTAAAATATAAGAATAATTACGTAGCAGAAAATTATGCTAAAAGATAAAATGAAAACAAACACACACACACACACACACACACACAGTGCTTACTACAGAGCCTGGTTACATCCTGTATTGTTACAAATCAAAAAAGCAAACCCATGCATTGAAAAATAACTAAAAGAAAAAAACACAAGTTCAAACATTCCCTCTTCATAGTCTCCCTCCACCCTCTGAACTTCCCGGCCCTTTTCATAGAGCCTTACACTTCAGTCTTTAGCCACCTCTGATCACTTTCATAGTGCACACATGTCTCAGTAAGTACCCTTTGAGGAGAGAGATTATATCTTCCTTCTCTTTGAAGAACCCTGATGCCTTGTACAGACACATATCAGAATGAATGAAATAGAGAAAAAGGAAGGAATGAAGGGATGGTCAGCACCGGCCCAGGCCCACCGAGAACATAAGCTACCATCCTGTCACATGCGAAGGTGAGACCAGCCCCACTAAAGCCCAGAGGAGCAACCCGAGCTAAGTTACAATAAGTTAGAAACTAGAGTTGGGAGGGGAAGGAAGAGGGCTTCCTGGGCAGTTCCCTGCTCAGCAGTCTTACAAAGACAATGTTTTTCCCTTCACCCCAATAAAATAAACCTCTATCCTGAGACACGGTACATATTTAGGGAACTCCCTCAAAACAGGCTGTAGATGGTTACAGGCAAACATGATAGCTCTGATGTAGGTTTAGGTGTATCAGAAGTCTGAAGAAGATTATAAACTGGTGAACAAAAATAGATACAGAGGCAGAGCAACATCAAACAGACTGTCAAATTACAGCAACAAGGACAGGGACGTTGGGGGCGGGGGGGTAACAGATCAGCCAAGGGACTTTTGTGTGAGCATTTAAGCATAACCAATGGACACAAAACACTGGGGGGTAGGGGAGGCTGGGGGAAGGGCAGGGGGAAAAAGAGATATATGTACGAATCTTTGTAAAGCTTTATGTAATTTAAAAAAATGTAAAAAAAAAAAACCAAAAAAACATTTAAAAAAAAAAAAAGAAGTCTGAAGAAGCAGCTGTGGAATTGCAAGTGCCACCAAAAGAAAACTGAGAGTCAGTTATAAAAGAATAACTGTGGGTAATATCGAAACGGGTCAGGAAGCCTGGCCGGTGTGGCCCCGTGGTTGAGTGTTGACCTATGAACCCTGCCATGGTTCAGTTCCAGGTCAGGGCACACGCTTGGGTTGTGGGGTGTACAAGAGTTAGCTGATCAATGATTCACTCTCATCTCTGATGTTTCTATCTCTCCCTCCCTCTCCCTTTCTATCTGAAATCATTAAAAATATACTTTTTAATAACAAAAGAAAGAAAGAAATGGGCCAGGAAGACGAAGGTGGCGAAATGCAAAGACAGTTTCAGAGAGGAACAAAAGCAGCACCCAGAAAGCCAGAAAAGATGAGCTAGCCTGGAGGTCACTGGGGAACCCCGAAGAGCTGACTAGCTTTCTGAAGCTGAAGAACCAGGAGGGAGAATTCTGTCACTGACCTAAAAGAAATCCTCAAAAGAAACAGGATATGGTGCAGTGACAATTTTAGAATTCAATATTACCTATTTCAATACTTTAAAAAAAACACTGAGTCACTAAATAGGGCTGAGTCGGTGCTTAAAACATGAAACTAGCCCCATATCCCAGGTAAAATTGTTATCCTGTTTTACAGTATGCAATCCTTGAATGGCTGTGGTCATAAAGCCTCGTTTTACACTGCTCAGGGTCTCAGCACAAACAGGATAAAAGAGGTGTCACTGAAAAAGAAGAGCCAGGGGAAGCTTAAAGCTATGACAAGAAGATACAACAATGAGATGGGATGATCTAGGTCACAGGTACCACAAAAGGTTTTTATGCAAATTGACTTCTGAGCAGTATAGCAACTTAAGGCCAGTCTCTTCAAGGAATGGTACAAACACGGTGACCAATCAGAAATCTGAAGTACAGAGTAGAGGAGTGGGAAGCAGGTAATAGGAAATTCAGTTTCCATGTTGGTTCATAAATTTTCTAGATTTTTCAGGCTCCCTGTGCTGGGTGCACATGTCTCTGACAGAATACAATGTGTGAGGAAGAAAACAGCAAAGAAAGGAGAAACTTCCACAAATAGAAAAGAACATATTTAGCTCTTCTTTTTATATAAATTTCTTAAATTTTTCCATGAAAGAATAGTCACCAGAGGATACTCCGAGTAAGAAAAGTTAGTGAGTGAAGACTGAAACTTCTCTCTCCTGAGTCCTCTCCCTTTATAAAAGTCTTCGAGGCCTACTTGCTGACATGGACAGACAGTTTGCTCCTGTTAGCACTACAAAGTCTCCAGATGCTGGGAAACAGACAAGCAAGGTACTATCAGGCCTCCTGCACCATCAACTGAACTGTCAGCAAAGTTCCCACGGCAGCCCCAAGGGACCAGGCATGTGTGGGCCCCGCCTAGGGCTGCTGGACACAGAAATGGAGAAAGTTCTCTGTCTCATGGGTGGGAGCCTATTTGACCCAAATGTGGATGAGCTAAGTCCACAAAGCAGAGGGCACACTACTTATCAGTCTCGTTCTGTTAGGACTTGGCAGATGTCTGACTGTAGACCAAGCAATTTGGCAATGATGCAACAAATAACACCCTTCTCTTGTCATCTTTCTGCTGCTTACTGACCTCATCACCCTCTAGAGGAGCAGCGAAAACACATTTTAATTATCAGCCTGATTGCTTATAAACATGGTGGTGAAAAATTAATCTCCCAAAACAGAGAGCAAGTAAAAAAAGGGAGATTTTTAAATAAAATATTGGGGTCAGAACTTAACCCACAAACTTGAGGAAACTCAGCTCAGAGAGGAAAAGCTGGCCAGGCTCTCTGTTTTTGAGTTCACGCCACATTTCCAGTGAGTGGCAAGCTTCCCAGCCACTGTCCACTCTTTTCCCAGGCCAGCTGGCAAAGATACAACCTGGCATGGCAAGCTGCATGCCAGAGGCACATAAGTGAGTCCTTTATTGTGTTGTTTCCCCTGCCCCCACCCAATGCTCTCAGCCAATCCTGAGACTCCGGCCCTATCCACCCTCTCCCACCCACTCCCTATAGACAGAGGGAATAACAGTATAAGGGAGTGACCATCTCACCTTGGCCGTTCTGTCCCTGGAGCCACTCACAATGATGCCCCCTTTGCAATCCACACAGTTCACCTCCTGCTCGTGAGCTGAGTACTTGACGGTGAAGGTGCTATGAACCTTATGAACACCAATCTTCCCATCTCTAGGAGAGAAATAAGGAGCCCACCCCAACAGCCAATTATTCTCTCAGTAAGAAGAGAACAAGTCTACAGAAACAGCCCAGGACTCCAATGACATCCACATTTGCTAAGCTTTAGGCTTTTCAGTCCAATAAGGTCAGTGTGATCTTCCAGATACCTTTGCTTTTTTAGTACCCTTGGGGCTGAACAGAGCTGAGAGACAAAACAAATTCCCCCCTTGAGAGTATCAGGACCAGCTTCACTTTTCATTAAAGGCTCTTCCTGTTTTCCTTCCCAGCTAACCCTACTAAGGGCCTTTGATAAATCTCTGTGCTTTGAATGGGGGGGAAAACCCACTACTCCTTCCAGTCCCTCCTCATCCCTCTGGAGCTGAGACAGAAAAGTCAGAGACAGGCAGATGGTCCCTGAAAAATCCTAAGAGGCTGGAAGGAGAAACCTGTAGCACTTACCCTCCTGCACTGATAATATGTGAGTTGGCCAACACAAAGTGGCAAACGTCCTCATCATGCCCAGCAAAGACTCCCAGGGGCCGACGGTTCAAGCTGGCACCATCTGGGCGGAACTGATAGGCCAGGATGAAATTAGCCTGGGATATGTACAGAGAATCACCCTCCAGCTGCATCCAGGGCATCTGACTAGAGAGATGAAAAAACAAAATTTAAGCATCATCAAGATACAGAATGAAAACCTAACTCCAAGCTTCGGAGAGGCTGACTGATCCCCAACTTAGCAAGGATGATCTGCAAGGCTACGTCTATCCCTCGCTCTCCCCGTCTTCAACATGACCTTAGGGTACCCTTAGAAAACTAGAGTGATTGAATGTTGTGTTGACTTAATCATCTTCGGACTATTTAAGAGAGTGAGAATTGAAAGAACAATTAAAAATCACTTTCAGTTGGAGAATGCTTACAACTTAAATTATTGGGTAGGCAGAGCTTAGAAAATGCAATGATTGAGGGGTGGGGAGAGACAAAAAGAAGTCTTCCACGCTGATAAAGTAACTTTTTTCATTCTGTATCCTCACTGATTTGCTAAGTTTCAAGGTTCCAAGACTTCCATACATGTCTCTTTCCCAATAGACTGGTTAGGGTGTGACAGAGAAAGAAGAGTGAGCCCAGGAGAACTCCCTTCCCTCGTCATTCTAGAGCAAAGGGGCCATTTACTAGCATAGAAAGGAATAAAGCCATCTAGGAAAGGATGCTAACAATGTACTGATTATATACCTAGATCCTCACAGGGGATATCTACATTTCTAAATGTATGAGAGGATACAGAGTAAGAGTAGCAATGGAAAAACACAATCCCTAGGGAAGTTTACTACAGGGGCTCCAGAGAAATAGCTCTTATAGGCAGCAGATAAAATAAATCCACGCAGAGTTAAAGATTCCCTCTACAATCTGGCAAGGAGAAAGGTAGAGGGGGAAAAGAAGACATATGTAAAACTTTAAAGAATAAAAAAAGAGAGTGATAAAGGAATATAGATACTGCCAAGGAAAAAAAAGGTAGAAGCCACAGACCAGTCCCATGGCACAGAGTGAGATTTAATAAAAAAGAAGGCTCTGCCAGACGCCAGCTCCCTGTGGGGCCTAAGCCCCTTTCTCGAGGTAGACATCCAGAAGCCTGTCCTAGTCTACCTAGGGATTCTGGAGCTACCAAGCCCCAAGCAAAGCATAGGGACAGTTGATTCATCCCCATCTACAGACACCATCTCTCACTGCCAAGCCTGTCTGAGCAAACTGGGCTGTGTTTCTTCCCCAGACTCCTTAATACAAGCGTCATGGGAATGTGGAAAAGTTCTGCAAATTGACTTGACGGGCCATTAAATGTAGCTTGGACTTTGTAATAACTGCATTTCTGCTTGTGAGGTTTTTACAAGTGTGTGCATATATTATATGGAACATGCGTAGAGTGTGTATAGATGCCTGCATTCTCACTCATTATGTACATTCCTCTTCAATATCCCTTGCATGAGTTTGTGGCATACTCAAGTGGACAGCAAGCGGAGGGGTTTGAAATTCATGTTAAGAGCCATCTGGTAAACAGTCATTGCCTAGGACAAGAAACCAGGTTCATGCCAGGTGAACAGTGGAGAATCCCAGGGCAGCCTGGTAACTGTTTTGTGTGTTTATTTGCCAAACTGCTTTAAACCAGCCAAAAATAATAATAAAAATAAAAATGCCAGGGACAAAACCTTGATAGAGAAATAAACTCTACTTTCTGTATTAAAAGACAAAAGTGGAAAGCAAAGGGTAAAGTCCGTCATCATAAAAATCCACATTTCTCCCCTATAGTTTCTTTATCATCACCACTAGCACATTAATTCGCAGTAGCCAATGTTAATAAAACCAGCAGAAACTGGACACAAGAGAGACAGGTCATTGGATGAGCAATCATGATATTCCCTATTCAATCCAACCAATCAATAAAGAGCAGTTTTTTTGGAAGAGAATCATGTAATAACTTTGAAAAAGTTATTATATAAAAGCTATTATGATAAAGCATAAAATCTGTGGCATTAGTAGTTCCAAGGCCATTATTTAAATCTCCTAGCACTTTTCCTGAGTTCTACCTCCTGTAATATATATATACATATATATATCCTTTAGATTCTATTTTGCTTTTTAATAAAGTAGGGGAAAGAACTATAGGAAACCAGGAGTAAAAGTATAACTCCCTAGAGTAGAAGATTTAAAGAAAAATAATTGTAAAACAAAATAGGTTGAAATATTGGCTTCATTTATTTCTTTTGATGAGATACATTAACAGTGGTTACCTCTGAATGGTAGGATTATAAGTTAAGTTTTATTTTCTTCTTTAAACTTTTGTATTTTTTCAAATTTCTACAATAAACATTTGTTTTTATAATCATAAAAATACGGAATTCGTTAAAATACCATTTCTGTAATCCTTTTGATAAATGTGAAAAAAGTTGTCCCTCTGATGTCCCCTTTGTCATATTTAAAGGATCACCAGGGCCATCTACCCAAGAAAGGCTACTCAACTCCAGCTAGGACCAGATTTTTCACTTCCCAGCATGCTTTTCTATCCCAGGTAGCTTTAAGAGTCAAAAGGCTACTTACCTGCATCTCCACTTCAACAGAATCCCCTCTCGGCAGCGCCCCAACCTCCAGTTTTGAGACACCTTCACTCGTTCTTTCACTGGTACACTGGCCATCCTGTGTCCAGACAGAACAGATAATTCAGTCACTACAACTCATTGCCAACCAGAGAAAATTCCATGGGCTTACAAGTCAGGACTCAGGAACAACCAGAATATATCTGGATATAAGTGAAGGGACTAAGAGACAAGAAAGGAATAACCCTTCTCTCTCCATGCTAGGATAACTAAGAAATCCAAGGAGAACAGCTTTTCCTTTAAAGTGTCTATAGTGATGCTAAAGCAATTTAATAGAGAAAGGATGACAAACAGTGCTGGAAGTACAGACTATCCATAAGAAAGAAAAATGAACACTGACCCCTACCTCACACCATAAGGAAAAATTAATTCAAAATAGATCACAAACCTAAACATAAAATCTGTTTATAAAAGTGCACATCAGTAGAGCAAAAACTGAATTTAGATTCTCATCTCATATCACAATAATCTCGCCCAAATGAAAGTGAATTTAAAATAGTTTTTCAACTAAAAGTACTGCACAGAAGAAAAAAGAGATTAAAACAAAAGCAACAGAGTAGGGAAAATTAACAGTTAATACCATAGGTAAAAGTTTTATGCTTAAAAGTTTTAAGAAACTGTAAAAACCTATCAGGGTAACACCTGTCTCCAATACGCTGTCATCCATATCCAAAAGCAGCTGAGAAAAGTCACGCAGTGTTCACATGATAGAACACTAGGGAAACATCCACAACAATAACAGTTCACAGAAATGCTCATTAAAACAATTATTAAAAATAAATAAAATTTAAAAAACGACTATTAAAAGTACCACCTCACATCTATTAAGTGGAAAAAACCACACTAACTTTGGTTTGACAGAAGGGATTTGGTTTGGCTATGCATTGCTAGCAGCATGCTGGTACAGCTTCTCAGAAAGGAATTCTGTGGAGAAAAGTTGTTAAATTACAGCTTCTGACTCAGCATTCCCACTTTGGGCACTGCAGCTCAAAGACGTAATTCAAAAGAAAAATAAATTTCATGAAGATATTTATAGTTGCAGCTATATATTTGAGCTAAAATCTGAAAATAGCCCAAATGTCTGTCTGTGGGACAGAACAGTATACTAATACAATGAAATATATTGCCACTAGGAGTGATAAAGGTGAGGACTGCAAAATACTTTGGAAATGCTCACAGCAAGGAATGGTAATTTTAAAACTAAGTCAAATTTATAAAGTAAAGGTGAGGAGACGCTACATAAAATTATGTCTCCATAAATAACAGGTGAGAAGAGGTAAATAGAGGGTACTTTAGGAAGTGAGCAATTTTTAAAAATATACCACATAATTATTGTGACTTACGTCTTTCAATTTACCTTTAAATAGATTAAATGCAGTTATGGGGAAAGTATAGAATGCAGACTTAGAAAACTGGGATCCAAACCTGGTTATCTAATTTCTCTAGCTATCTATTTCTTTGCCTATGAAAGGGTAATATTTCACACAAGTGTGGTGTTTTAAAGATGACAATTAAAACAAAGCACAGTATAAGTTATAAACCACTACAAAAAGGTTAATTTTACATGAATATAAATATATGTAGTGATTAATATCCATCAATGGTGCCATCCCTAAAAGCTAATTAAATAATCATTTTTTCTTCTAATTCAATTATAACTATTAGAAATTGTTCTTCTAATGTCAAACTTAGTCCTCTTTCAGGCTGAATGATTAATACTTGGGTGCACACACACTAAAGCTAAAATATATTACTGAATTTGTTTATTGGGTGACTATGGTCCTTGGTTTCACATTACTAGTAAGTAACCTATACTACCAGCTAGACAGAGAACTGAGGACAGTAAAAGATAGTCAACAGGGTCCTGCCATGGTGGCTCAGTAGTTGAGCATTGATCTATGAACTAGGAGGTCACAGTTTCCAGTCAGGGCCCATCCCTAATGGGGGGTATGCAGGAGACAGATGATCAATGACTCTCTCTCATCGTTGATGTTTCGATCTCTCTCCCCCTCTCCCTTTCTCTCTGAAATCAATAAAATACCATATATTTAAAAATTGTTTTTTTAAAAAAAAAACATAGTCAACAGGACGGACCAAAAGAATTGAACTCTTAATGAAAAAGATTAGACTTCCTGTCAAATCTTATTTGCATAGCCCAGATATAAAAGATCATTTAGCATAACCAATGGACACAGACAGTAAGGGGGGGAGGGCATGTGCTGGGGAGTGGGAGCAGCTGGGGGGAGGTCCATGGGGCAAAAAAGAGACACATGTAATACTTTAAACAATAAAGAATTTAAATTTAAAAATAAAAAGATAGTTTACTGCTAACCTCTCCTCTTCGGTTAGGTCTAAGCTCATAGGTGGAATAAAACCAAAATTGAATGTTCTGGATCATAACAGGAAGGAAGCAATGGGGAATGAATCAGTATATCTCCTGAACTGGGATACGGACAACACTTCTCTCCTCTCCCTGGTCACTTAACTGCAATTTGGTGACACTTTACTAAGGGTCAAAGCACTGCCCTGAGGGCCTGACCACAGCAGCAAGAAACTTTCAAAGTTGAACTTTAGAAGCTGCTACCAAATAGCAGGTGCAGGCTTCCTCTCCCACACGAACGCTCGGCCCTTCACATCACCTTCCAGCTGTTGTAAACCGTTCCGTGTGGCTTTGAGCCGAGGTACAGGACCACCTTGTTAAGAGGAATTGAACAGCCAGGCTTTTCACCCCTTTTCTCTTCTGTTCAATCGTCCCTGATGGTTTCCGAGCTGGACAAATCGTTTTCATGTTCTTACTAGTTTTAGTGCCTGAAAAATCAGGAATAAAAATATTTCCCTTCTCTGAAAGCAAGTACCCCTCCTTCCCTGTGGGGACCTGCTGTGGTCCAGTCCGAGAGGGTCAGTAAAACAAGTCAGTAGGAGTGCCTGGGAAGACGGGAGCAGTCGCCTCTGAGAATTCAATAAGGACCCTGGTTCCCATCCTTGAAATGCTCTCTGGTTGGCTGTTTCTGCAACACAGTTATTGGTGTAAAGTGGGGGTATTCCCTCCAAAACTGATTGGTGCCCTGTAAATAAACCTCCTGCATGACTGTTAATGCACAGAGAAATCTCTAACCTGGCCTGTGGGCCTACTGGACCTTCCATTTTCCCAGCCCTCCTTCTCTTGCCTCAGGCTCATTTTTCCACTTGGGCCCCCTCTTCTCAGCTTTCCGGCACTTAGTCACCATTATAGTTTGACTGCATTCCTGGGCACATGACCTATTTTAAACAAAAACAACACAACATGCACCCACAGTAAGCTATCGGACCCCTTAAAATCTTGGCAACAAGTGAGTCCAGAGGGATAGAAATTAATCTAGGCAATTATCTAGAGTCCCCTTTCATTTCAGCCTTCCTCACACTCCAAACCAAAAGCAAATAAATAAACCTGGACTGAAGAAAAATGGTTGGGGGTAAAGGGAAGGGAAGAGTGGATATATAGAGAGGTCTTAAACCTGCACGGTCCCTGAGATCAGAAAACTCCTGCATCACAAATCAATTTCCCCCCTGCTCTATCTTGAAGTTTGACTCCCCTGATGCCACCCAAGCTGTCCACCTGCATGACTGGCATGATTACCACAAACATAACTTCCTGCTGACTTGAAAATTCAGAAAGGGAGGTTATCTGTCCACAAGTGATGGACAAGGCCATCTCAAGGGGCACTTGGCTAAGGAGGGGAAACAGGACTATGCAAAATGATGCTTGGGGGCCTGGAGTTTTAAGTTAGTACTCTCTCTTGATTTCTTTGATCTTCTTACTCTCCAGAAAGCAGAGTTCCTCCCCCCCCCCCCATTGCCTGTATCCACCAGCTCTTCTACTAAACTAATAATTTGGCTTTACATAAAAGTATTTAAACAGCCTAATACAAGAAACTTCTAACTCTTCCTTTATATTTGGTATTAAGTTAAATCCTCCAATAGCCCTCAGCAGCCGATGTCCATAATTAGGTTTAAAAAAAATCAATGAAAAATAATTATATTGTGTTAAATTGCTTACTCTTTTGGTCAGAGAACAAGGAGTAACCCAAACATGCAAGGTGAAGGGAGATTGTAGGGAATATGCCAGCATGAGGACAGTGCATGGAGCGACTCACATCTTTCATGAAAGGCCTCCAGATGACAACTCACCTTACTCACTCACCTCACCTTCCATGGCTCTCCACACTATGCAAGCCAACTCTAGCCAAGCCCATCTCTTCTACATTTATAACTATACCCATACCTACCCCTATATTGCCAGCACCAGCCTATCTTTCTCCTTGACAAATGCCTCCTTCCCTCTT
Source organism: Murina feae (assembly GCA_004026665.1). Taxonomy (NCBI): domain Eukaryota; kingdom Metazoa; phylum Chordata; class Mammalia; order Chiroptera; family Vespertilionidae; genus Murina; species Murina feae. The sequence goes on along the minus strand of PVJC01004201.1, from coordinate 23,803 downwards.
CTGGGCACTAGTCAAATTCACCCATTCTTCACGATCCAGCTTCAGCCCCTACTTCACTAACCCCTCCAAACATCCCTATTCCTCTCATGTGAACCCACAGACTGAACCTGTCATAAGCCTAGGCTTATTAGCTTTTCACAGCTGTATGTCTTGTTTGTCCAATACAGTCATAAATTCCAGAGGATCAAATCTTAAACCTCTTAGTACTTCTAAAGGTGGATCTCACCCTGACCGGTTTGGCTCAGTGGATAGAGCGTCAGCCTGTGGACTGAAGGGTCCCAGGTTTGATTCCGCTCAAGGGCATGTACCTTGGTTGCAGGCACATCCCCAATAGGGGGTGTGCGAGAGGCAGCTGATCAATGCTTCTCTATCCCTTTCCCTTCTTCTCTGTAAAAAATCAATAAAATATATTTTAAAAAATAAATAAAAGTGGATCTCAATCAGTGGTATACCAGGAACCCTGAATAAGTGTGCCATCAAATTTTAAACAATTTATAGAATGATTTTCATTCAAAAAACAGCCACAATTTTATAAAGTTTTCTGTGAGACACACCATTGAGCCACAGTGTGACTCATGACACAGCTGCTGCAAATAAGAGGAAGATTGCATGTTCAGAGGAATAGATACAAACTTTACCTCAAAGTATATTATAAGGGAACAAGGTCAGGGCAGTAATAGTTCTACTTAAACAGGAACATACCAGAAGGTTAACAAGTATATATATATAAACTAGTTTTTCAACTTTCTAAAACTTGGTTTAAAAAAAAGACTCTCACCTTTTAATCCTTTAGTGTATTATCAAAAATTCTAACATCATACACAAAAGTATGTCTTCAACACGAAAGGTGAGAACCATGGTCCTAATAGAACAGGTATTTGGAGAGAAACTGCTTAAACAAGTTCTCAAAAGTGTAGTTCCCCTTTGGCAAGTCACAGTTTCAACAATATCTATGGATTTCCAGGAGCCTGGACATACTACCTTCAAGCTCCGAAGGCCCTTCCTAAAAATGTACAATACAGCCCATCTTCAGAATTCAACCAAGGCTTCCAAATTCTTACGCTGGACAGGCTTCACGGGAGGAATCTGAGCAGATAAAGTATCTTAGTGTGGCACCCATACGTCAAAGCAGTTTTAGAAGCACTGGGCATGACCCTGATTCCTTCAGGGAGCTTAGGATTTATGCTCAGGTTCACATTCACATTCATTTCCTCCTGCTGTTGGTCAAGTTCTCTATTTGCAGGACACTTGATCAGTGTGTATGTTCTGCAAGATGTTAAGAAATATTGATCAGTGGGGCGAGAAAAGAATTTTATAATAAAAACATTTTGGGCAATAAATGGGTCTCTATTACAGGACATCTCGGTTTAGTTTACCAATGGGCACTGTGAATCCCCGAGAGAGAGGATGTGGAAAATAGCATCTCCCACACTCATCTGATCACAGAATCAGTTTTTAAGAATCCTACAATACAAGGCTAATCCAGCACTTTCTGAGAATAAACAACAGCAAAAAGGTGCTGCTATTTCTTTAAAATGGGCCATCTTCTAAGTGAAACCTGAACTGGGCACTAACAGACTCAAAAGTGGACTTTATCTCATACCTTCAAAATAACATTTCCTTGGACTCCCCATCTGAAATGTGAGAGGAATACACCACTCTGCTTCTCGGGGTTATTTCATAGTTTTTAATCTTATAACTGTGTTCCATATTAATCACCAAAGCAGATTCTAAACCCTAGTGGCCAAGCTGCAAAATCCCTGGTGCCTTCTAGCCTGGGATGAGGGGATGGAGAGAACATGAACTAGATACCACCCAGAAAGTTTTTCTATCTCCAGTTCCTAGGCCATTATAATAAGGTCAAACTACAGCCAAGATAAGTGATAAATGAGCAGTTCTCCTTTAGTAACTCCTAGAGGAAGGCCTCTCTTAAGCACACACACCACCCGTATCTGAATCTTGACCCACCTTTTCAATATGGACTTTCTAACGAAAATTCAAAGAAGCATGGGGGCTACAGGGAAGAAAGAGAAATACTGGCAGAACCCATTACAGAGCTAGCCAGCAGGGGAAATACCATTCCTTTCAGTGAAACAGCTTTCCAGGAACAGTATCTCAACATATTTATTATAAAACAATTTCATTTCCCTGTCCCATCACCTGCCACTCCATCTCCACCCCCACCCCTCCCCCAAAAAAGCCCACAGATTGTGGATTTCCTCTCATTCTTGGCAGAGTTACCAGAAGAAATATAATACCCTCTTCAGACTGCTTCCAACAGCTGCTAGAACAAGAGGGGGAGCTTCCAAAGCTGCCTCTAAAAATGACCATTCTCCCTGCCAAACCATGCAGCCAGTAAACATAGGACTTCTCTTTCTCTGCTACTTGAAACAAGGAGACCCACCAAAAGCACTAGTGTCCCCTAGTCCAAAATACTTACCTCCAGCCCATCTGTTCTTCTCAACTTGACTCTAAGCTAAAACCTCCTGTTCAGTAAGCCACCAACCACTTTCTTCCCTAGCATGTATTCCTTGAAACAAACCCCTAACCTCACAGGACTAGTTGTTGTTTTTTAATTGGTTTGCTTAACTCACCTATTTGCAAGGGAGAATTCTTATCAAACTCCTATTCGGTGTAATTTCCTTACCTCTGTCCACCTCCCCAATACCTAGTGTACACACACACACACACACACACACACACACACACACACACCTCTTTTCAGGTCAAGAGCCTTGAAAAACAAAGTCTAGGAACAAATTCAGCAATGGCTACACTGTATCCTGGCCCTCTCCCCTTCCCCAACATCATCATACACTATATGCACTTTTCTGTCTAAAAAAGCCCCATCACCAGGCAGCAGAGAGACTGACATTTAGCCTTCAGCCTCTCAGCTGAGACCACCAACAAAGAAGTTCACGAATGTCAACTGGGGGCAGAAGCAATATCTCTCTCTGCTGAGGAGAAACTGGACAGAGCCTCCAGTACCATTCCCCAAAGGTGACAGCCGGGGTTGAGTGAAGACCGTGAAAACTGTACAAGAGCTGGAGGAGAAATATAATGTAAGGAATGATTCGGAATCAGGGGCAGGAGAAGGCGGAGGGATGAACTGGCTGACCCCAAATGTCTTTTCCATCTCTAACTCCTATGATTCTTTGACCTCCAATTTTGTGCTGTGGACAAGGAATGGAAAGTCAACAGACGTGGTGATGTTTTGAAAGAGCCTGGCAGTCTGCTCTTGTCATTTAGTGGCTTTTGCGTGTATTTTTTAAGGTGTCTCCAAGCCCTGTCTTCATTTCACAGTTGTCACCTTTCTCAGCAATTTGAACTCATGTCAAATACCAAAACGAAGGCGAAGAAGAAAGAATGTACTGGCAATTAATTGTGGGCTAAAGAGGGGCGGGCACGGGGGCCCATTGGGTGGCCCAGACTTCCAAGGAGGGCAATGTGGACAGTTTGAATATAATGAAGAACTGATTCAAAGTTGAAACAAGGTGGCCAAACCACTAACAAGAAATAAATTCTTTCTCCAGATAGTCTTACACTCAGTTTTAGATACAGTTCAAGCATTGTCATGATTCAGGATTCAAAAGATTCTTAATCAGCCCAACCATCTTGCTTCTACAAATTACAACTGCAGTACAGCTGAATCCTGGTCAAATCTGAGCAAGACTGCTGAACAGAAAGAAGAAACCAGATCTTTGGATTCTCAGCCTCACCTGATGGTTGACACACCTGACAAATTCTGGAGCTTAACAAAAACCTGTTTCTAAGAATCAAAGCCAGGGGTATGCCAACTTTTACTGAAAATTCAAAACTCAACTTTCTCATTTTTCGAACAGTTTGTTTCATCTTAAATTTTCAAAATTTACTGGAGCTTGGCCTCAAGAACAGTCTACCTAAGCTCCTCCCTGTTCCATGATTATGAGTTGGGGCCAGAAATGTATCCAATGCCAGAGTCAACCCAGAGTTAAGGTTAAGTGGTCACAATTATTTTCCATGTCAAACACTCAAAAATAGTTTTGTATGTTGTTGTTTTTTAACTCTCTACGTTTCCTCAGTAACCTCACTATCAGTTTGACTTCAGCAGCTCAAGCACAACGTTTTACCGCAGGTGAGGGTGTTAGACACAGAAAATTGAAAGTATGGAGTACTGCGATATCTTCAAATATCATTCCAACAGGAATTGCTCATCTTGCAGACTGTGAGGACTCTGGGTTTCTCCATGTTTCTGCCTTGAAAGCTAGCAAATTCATCCCCTCCTCTTCAAGTTTTACAAGACTGGAAAGGATAGAAGCAGCTTCTAAGTTCTCATGGTCTTGGAGGAAAAAGCCCTTCCACTCTTCCAGTTTGCATTAGGAGGTATTGACTGCACTAGACCATTTCCTGCTTCCACAGGTGTATTGTTTTATTTATTTTACAAGCATGTAAACTGAACTCAATTTTTATTAACTCATAGAACCACTGAAAATAAGGCTTCCCCAAAACGACTGAAGATTAATAACATCCATACAGGGGTGGGTAAAAGTAGGTTTACAGTTAATACGACACATAATAATTAATTAATAATACAAGAATGTACAGTGTTTCCGCATACTCACAACTGTAAACCTACGTTTGCCACGCACTGTATACGAAACCTTGCAATGAACTGGAGAACAAGTGACTCTCCTCCCTAGGTAAGGCAGAAAGGTAAAAGAGAAAGCAGTTACTTTAAGTTGGTATTTGTTTTAGGCATTAAATGTACCCAGTCAGCAATGCCTTCTCTGTTCAGAGTTAAGAAAGGAAACTTTATGCTTTCTGGGCCAAAAAAAAAAAAAATGCTCTTAGGTGCAATCATTTTAAAACAAACAAACACACTCTGCTTATCTGTGTCCATCTCACCACTCTGGACGTTAATCATCACTGAAATAGATACCCCAGTTCCCCAGCCTCAAAGTGCTCCAAGCCTACCAGACCCTGTCTGAGGAATGAATGTACATGCCAGGGCAAACACCTCAGAGCCTGACTCCCTAAACACCTATTGTTAGTTCCAGGCAAATCTATCATAGGTGAATGCAAGAGCACCCAGGTATGCTCAAAGGATATTTAAAATAAAATTCAAGTTTGAAAACATATAGGACTTAATTTGGGAGGATTAACTAGGCTTTCTTTAACCTAAAACCGGCAGAAGTATTTTTTAAAAATAGGTTTACTAGCACATACAGATATACTTTTTTTCTTTCCTTTCTTTGCTCTTGTTAATTTTCAGTATCAGAATATCTGCAGATAGCACCTTTGTTCTTCCACCTGTCACACTAACTACTTGCATTTAGCCAATGTTATGAACTGACAGAGTTAAATTTCACTATTTTGTCTTGAACAAGGTTTGTTTCCCCCCTGCTCTAGGGAAAACTTAAAAGATTGCTATATGAAACATTTCCTTGATTTTTATATTAAAGATATTTCTATTTCCCCAGGCTTCATAAAGCCTTCAAACAAAACTGATTTTAAACCGGATGACTGACTCAAGCTGTCTCTGTGTCTGCTTGGAGGAAAAAAAAAAAAAAACCTTCGGGATACCTACCAGTGCTCACTGTTTGGGCAAAGAGGCCTAAAGGGAAGCAAATTATTTGTTTGTGGTTTAAAAGTGGCCAAAATGCCTTCAAGCACAAGTATAAGACCATTAACAAATCACAAGGAACCAAAGCAGTTCATCTTACTCACATCAACAAAGCTACCATCAGTTAGGAACAGCCGAACTGAATGGGACTTGCCCTGGGCCGGAAGGTCAGTAAACCTTAGCAGTTTGTGTTTCAGAGAATCAAGAGGCTCTTCGGCAGGGAGTGCAGACCCTAAGCCCACAGGTTCTGCTGTCACGATTCCAAAAACATCCAGGACAGGTGGGAGAAATTAAGGTGTGTTTTCCTTCTTGCCTTTAGGCGGCATCTCCACTTTTGCCATAGACAGACTGACTTAGAGGAGAAGCCAAGCGATTAAGAAGTTCTACTTTACAACAATTTATTGAGTGTCTACTATGTGCTGAACACTGTAGCACTTACACATTTAAGCCTCATTTTTCTAGGTATGGTATTCTCATTCTTTATAGATGCTAAAAAGTCTGATGCTGTGAGGTTAAGGTTAAGTTTCTGATAAAATGAACTTTTGTGTCACTTACAAAAACGTATCCCACTGTCCAGTTGGCAATTACGTAATTAGCCCAAAGCATGAACTACAGCCCTACCACTATCCAAACAGCCACACTCAATGGACTTTGGGCCCTGGCGCCCTGATGCCCTAAGAGAAATAGGTGCATGCCATCTCCCTCCAGGGATGACAACTACCTCTCTTGGTAGCTTATCACGTCTCTGCAGCTGTCCAGAAACAGACCACACTGGTAAACACTGGCTCCACCTACTCTAATACAAACTTCTCTCAGCTCAGAAAACAATGACCTTGCTCTTTATCAAGTGCTATGGTAAAACACCTTCCCTAGAAGTTTGGAGATACCTCATCCTAGGGCACAGGCAAGAACTCAAAACACGCATGCCTAATAAATAATAAAGCTATATCACTCTGTAGTCTCAAAGCACCATAAATTTATGCTGTAAACTCACTTTTATTTTATTGTTATTATTGCTTATAAAATGCACACTTACTCCCATTATCTCTCTTTCAAAACACTTGAAAAAAAATTCTTTCATTCGTTCACTCAATCTCTATAAGGAGAGAGAGAAAGCAAAACTTTGTCTTGCCTGGCTCGAGTTCCAGTCATTTGAGCCAACTTCTTTTATAGGTCAACTGATACATTCTCTGAAAAGTTTTTCTTACAAGGAATAAAAGTATCAAGACTACAATCCTCAAAATCCAGATAATCATTATCATCGACAATAAAATCATACTAGAATAAAAGCTAAACAAAATGACCAAAATTTATAAAAGATTAATCTTGTACATGATTAATAATACCCAACTAGAAAACATACTTTAAAAAAAGAGATTACATTCATAATAAAAACAAAATGCATAAAATATTTAGGAATACTTAGGAATAAATATAATAAAAGGTGTGTGGGAACTTTATAGTGAAAACCGCAAGAACTTTTGAAAAGGCAAAGAATTTATTTTTGCTTGGGTGGTTGAGTGGAAGTAGAGATGTCACACACACCAAAAAAAAAAAAAAAAAATCCAACAAGGATAATCTAATCCTAACAGATATTAGACCCTATCAAAAAATATTTAAAATAGTGTAGAAATGGAAAAATATATCAGTAGAACAAAATGGAGAGTTCAGCTATAGATCATATATATACATATATACAGATACTATGTACACATACATATATGCACACACATATGTGTATATATGTATGTATGTGTACATTAATATTTGACAAAATAAGCTTTCTAGAACCAAGGGAAAGACAAGAATTATTTAACAAAAGGTATAGTGATAAATAGGTAGCCATTTAAAAAATAAGAGTTGAACTCTCACCCCTTACACACAAAAGTGATAATGATGAAAGTGTTAACTATTTTTAAAAAACAAATTCTAACAGCCCAGGCTGGTGTGGCTCAGTTGGGTGGAGCATCATCCTGTGCACCGAAAGGTTGCCAATTCCATTCCCGGTCAAGGCACACGCCCAGGTTATGGGTCCAGTTCCCGGTTGGGGTGCGTGTGGGAGGCAACCAACTGATACTCCACTCTCACACTGATGTTTCTCTCTTTCTTCCTCTCTCTCTCTAAAATCAATGTTAAAACACTTTAAAAATCAAATTATAAGAAAACAAGTAGCTATTCAAAGAGAAGATTTATCAGATCTGTAGAGAAGTTATAAATTTCTCAGATTTGGGGGAAAATAGAAAATAAACCACAAAAGACTGACAGATTCTGACATACAGGGGTAGACAAAAGTAGGTGTACAGTTGTGAGTATTGCTATTTATTAAGTACTGCATTATTTTCCATTCAGTAACTGTAACCCTTTTTGCCCACCCCTATATTTAAGTGTAAAACTTCTACAGGCTAAAAACATTACCGTATAAGGAATTGGGGGGAAATAATTGCATCAAAGAAAACAAACTAAACCCTAAAAGCTATAACCCACAGGATTCCAAATTTATAAGAAAAACATCAAGACTCCAATAGGCAATGGACAAAGACTTGGAACAATCTCGTAGGTGAAGCAAACACATGGATAAATATTTATCCTGGTCGGTGGTAAAAGAAACGCATATATAACAAAACTTGGAGATACCATTATGCGTCCCAAAATAGCGAAGATTTTTAAAATTCTCGCATGAAATTGGTTGAATCATTCATTGCTGGTGCCACTGTGCCTTGATATACCTTTACAAACCAACCTTTGAATCCATAATGCCAGTCTTGAGAATTTATCCTAAGTAACCAATTCAGAGAGATATATTAGATGGAATGTGACTTATACTTTAATAAAGCTGTTACTAAACATACATTAAGTTACTCATTTCATTATCTATAATAGCGAAAAGTTGGGCATAACAAACATTCAATGTCAGAGGAATCTTTTTTATCTCATTATGGTACAGCTTACAAATTTTTATTATGCACCTATTCTGTTAGATTCTGTTAGAATCAGTTTAAGAGGAGGAAGAAGTGTGCAACTGAAAATTTTAAAAAACGAATAGCTGTCTATAGTGGTGGCACTATAGCTTGTATGTTTTAAAACGACTTTCTTTAGTGTTAATACTGTATTAGAAGCACTTTTTTTTTTTTTTTAACCCAATCTGGATGGAGTTGGGTGCAATCTGAAAACTCTCCCCCATGTCCATACAGGTGGTTCCCTTCTATTTAATAGCCTAAGGGATCAGGTAAGTGGTTCATTCAGGTCTCAGATCCTGCCAAGAACAAGCCTTTCCACTCAGCCCTCGGGAACCCAGGCTCCTGCCCGGCGGGCACCCTTCTGGGCGTCGCTCTGCCCGCTATCAAGTCATAACCTACAGCTGACCCCGGCCCAGCAGCGCCTTCTTCTCGGGCGAGCCCTTCTCTCCACATCCGGTTTCACCTGAGCCCTGGAGCCCAACAACTTTACAAGAGGGTGAGGCCGTGAGTGTCCACAAAGCGTCCTGGCAGACCGCACGGTGGCCGTAGGCGCTAGACTGGGCCCGGAGGAGGCCGCCAGGGCCCCAGGCCAGCGGGTCCCAGGCCGAGGGACGCTGGGCGCCGCGTGCGGAAAGGGCGCTAACGCTGCGGGGAGAGCTGCTTCCGGTGGCGACGGCGAGGGGCCGCCCACGGGGGGGGGGCGCGGGCGGGGGGTGCTGGGGAGCGCTCCTCCGAGGGGAGCCCCCCGAGAAGACAAGGGTGCTCGGGTTCGGGGTTCAGGGGGCGACACGGCCGCGGCGCCCCGCCCTTTGCCCGGACGCGGGCCGGCCCGGGGCGGGGAGCGGGCGGCGAGCGGGCGCTTACAGGTCGGTGCCGAGCCGCGTGAAGCCGGAGTTGAGCGAGGCCCGCGCGATGCGGCGCCAGAGCAGGTCGCAGCCGGTGAAGCGCCGCAGCCAGCGGCACACCTGCGCCAGGCGGCCGAGCGCCCGCGCGTCCAGGTAGGAGCAGATGAGCAGCAGCAGCTCCTCGGGCAGGCGCCAGAGCGCGGGCCCCGCGGCGGGGCGGCCGGCGGGCTCCCGGGCCGCCTCCTCCCCGGCCTCTCCCCCGGGCCCCTGCGCCCCCGCCGCCCGGACCCTCCGCTCCTGCCCATCGTCCCTGCCCGCGGCCTCCGGGCCCGGCCCTGCGCTCCCCTCCGCGGCCCCCGCGGCCCTGCCCGCCGCTTCCTCCTCGCGGCCGCCGCCCCCCGCCCCCGGGCCTGCGCTCGCTCCCGCCGCGGCCCCCGGCCCCGCCGCCTCCCGCGCGTCCTGCGGCCCCGGCGGCCCCTCCGCCCCGCTTCCTCTTCCGCCCGGCCCGGCTCCCGCTCGCCGCTTCCCCTTCCTGCGCTTCTCCCGCGCGGCCCTCCCTGCCTGCTGCCTCCTCGCCTCCCCGCCCTCGCCCTCGCCCGGCCCGCCGTGCCCGGGGGACCCCCAGCGGCCCTGGCTGCCCATGAGCGGCCGCGGGGCCGGCCCGACGCGGAGCCGAGCCCGAGCCGCCGCCGCCCCGGGAGGAGGCGACACCCTGTCGGACCGGGTCACATGGGGCGGCGCGGGCCGGGACGTGGGCCCGCCCCTCGCAGCCGCAGCCGCGGAGCCGCCGCAGGGTTCGGGCCGGGAAGCAGCCCTCCCTCCCCCGTGCCGGGCCGCGGGGAGCGCTCGGGGCGGGCACGTGCTCTCCTGCCAGCGGGAGGCCCCGAGGCCGCCCGCCGACCTTCCCGGGTGGGAGCGGCCGGTGGGAGCTCCTGCCCTCAGGCAGCGCCCGCTCGGGGGGCCTGAGACGCCGCCTCCTCCTCGGGAGATGCCCCCTTTCCACCAGCCACATCCCGGGGCCCCACCGGCTGCGGCCCCTAGACGTTGGCAGGTGCCTTGGCCTGGGTGGGAGCCTCGGTCCTGGCCGGGAGCTGGTATTTTGGATATTTGGGGAGGTTTGCAGTTTGCTAGATCCTGAGTCCCGGAACCCCCCAGGCTTGTAGCAGTAAATGGCAAGGCCGGGGCTTCTTATTAGTCACCACCCGAACGCAAGTGGGTCCTTCAGAGTCACCCAGGAGCCCTTCCCCACACCCCCATCCATTCACAAGGGCACCGATGGGAAGGGAGAGCTAAGCGAAACCTGCTGAAGCCTCGACCTGCTGGCACGCCCCCGCCCTCCAGTCTCATGTAGCTTTCAGGCATTTGAGATGGGCCTAATCCAAATGGAGGTGGGCCCTAGTGGGAAATCACACCAGATTTTGAAGACGTATACTAGAAAAAGAATGTAGGCTGTCTCAATAATGTTATATGAATTACACGTTGAAGTGATAAGATTTTTGATACATTGAGCCAAATAACATATCTTAGTGTAACTACAAGAAATTTTAAATTAAACATGTGACTTACATTTGTGGCCCGCATTATTTTTCCAGTGGACAGCACGATTTGGAAGGGAGGGAGGAAAATGCTTATTCCTGTCTGTGTACTCTGGACCCCCAAATTCTGATAGGAAGGATTTGAGGGTTTTATTTTGTATTAACATCTTAAGGCCCATTTTTAGGTAGAAAGAATGAATGAGAAATCAACTCTGGAAATTATTCAACACCTTAGCAGAGTCTAGAAGAGGTGTAGGGAAGCAACTACATTGCATTATGGCACCGCAGAAGCATCATGTAACAAGGTCAGACCGGAGTCTGGCTTTGCCCTAGAATTACTTTTTGATCTTAGCAAAACAACAACAGAAAACCCCACCTATCTTGGCCTTTCAGTGTTCTCAGTTTGTAGCGGAGATAATGCCTCTGCCTTACTTTCGAGGGATAAATGAGATGATCCCTGTAAAATGCTTTGAACTCCACTAAGAAAATTCTCAATAACAGTTACAGGTCAAATCCTGTTACAAAAAAATACTAAAAAAAAAAAAGAAAAGGCATTGTGTAGAAAAAGATTTCTAAACTCCAGCCAGTGGTTTACTTATTAAAAGGGATATTTGCTATGACATTTCAGCACCCCTGAAGAATTTAGACCATCTCTTTGAGATCATTGTAAAGAAATTTTCTTATTCATACTGTTATAAGGCTATTGAGGTGGGAACTCTGCATTTTGAGGTAATGTCATCAACTTAGCATTTATTGATTTGGCTATACTGTGTACTGTGAGGGACGCTGAAAGACAAATAAATGCTATATATGGCTCCTATATTTTGTGTTCAGATTTGTGTTAGACACATTTGTAATTTCTTACTGTGTGACTAGTTTTTAACTGTTCCTTTACACAGTAAAGTTGAGTAATGTATCCACATTGCACCTAGATTTTAGTGGAAAACTTCAAGGCTCAGAAAATTGTTTAATTAATCCAATATAAATCAAATCAGTATTAAAGTCCACAATCACACAGGTGCAACTTACTCTTTTACCCCATGTTACCTTTATTGATGGAGAAATTAAATAATCACTACAAAACATCAAATCACCCTCTTACACACCCAAATTAGACATTAAGTGAATGGTTCAAGGTAGAGTTGATGGTTTAGTGATTGCCCAAAAAAATCCAAAGTGCTCACTATGCAGAAAGGCAAAGCCAAAATGAAAAGTTGGAATATATTCTGTTATAAGAGCTTTCCATGTATTGTTCCACTTAGTCCTATCAACAACCACATGAGGAAGATACTATTAACCCATTTTTGGCAGAAGATGAAACAGGCCTATGATCACATGGTTCCAGAATGGAAGGACAGGTAGGTATTAAGTCCAGTCTAACCCCAAAGCTTGCTCTGAACCATGCCTTCACCATACACAGCAGAAAATGGAATAAGGGACCTCTAAGGTCCCTTACAACTAATAAAGACACACCTAATAATATTATACCTCTGACTATTAAGCAGTCTGGTATCTAAATAAAAGCTGTTTCTAAGCAAATAAATTAGCTCCTGTCTCAATTACTTTTTAAGAGTTAACCATGTAGACTTATAACCCATAATGCTTTTCATAATCTTTAAACTGATTTGTAGGAATTAATGTATCTTGCAAAAGAACATTTAACTAAAGTTTAGTAATTCCTTCATTTGCTTCAGCTTCAGTTTCTTCTGTTGAATTTAAGTAACAATGTATGTGTGGTATGTACATTAGCCTTTTGGGAATTTTGTCCCTAGTTGTATGTATGTATAGGTGGACAGATACAGTTATTTCTAGGTAATATAATTTTTCGATTTTACTTTGTACTTTTTTGTATTTTTTATAAGAAGCATATATCACCTTTATAAAATTAATAAAGTCTCTCAAAAAGAAGTGTTGTCATGATTCCAAACATACCATGCTACAAGAGAGTTGGAGATTTGAAGCCTATATCATTGTCAGAGTTTTTATCTGGCCACCTAAGTTTCTTCAAACTTTATTTATTCCATTTAAAATGTGGAATTACTTACTATCATATAATAGTAAAATTAAAAACAAATTAGAGTATTAGAAGAAATAAGAGGCCTAACAGTGAATGCTATAGCTGTAAACATTTGAGTAAGTCATAAAAGAAAGGGTAGAGTCTAAACTGTTGTTTTCAGAAATTATCAGGTTGGTGGTTTATATCCTGAAATTCTATTAGAAACATCATCAAGATCTCTGTGTGTTTTTTATAAATCCACTCTCTTTGTCATATCAGCTCTGGAAATTAAGAGGTAAAACATTTTTATTTCATATGAAACAATTTAAAGTACTGTTTTAAAATAGATACTTTATGTAGAAAAGATCAGAACTAAAGATGACCAAATGCTAGAAATGAATGCTTATGGCTTATGACAGATGGAATTGTGGGTAGTTCTTTTGCTGTCACTTTACATTTTTCTGCATTTTCTAAGTTTTCTGCAGCAAGCATGTATTACACAGATAATCAGTTAAGAACAAAAAGCCCAAGAAGTGTTTACACCCAAATTGGAGTATTAGAAGAAATAAGAAAAATAATTAAGCTAGTTCATTTAATATTTTAAAGGTTTATTTTATAAATATCTCATGCAGAAGAATTCCAAATAATTTATCTCACTTCACCTTCAAGGAGGTGGAGCATAACTCCTCCACTATACACACGCACATGCACACACACATGCACACACACGGCTGCATATAGTGACTTTCTTCCAAAGAGTACAATATGGGAAGGGAAGGGCGGTGGGGAAGTAGCTTTATGTGGAAAAGGCTGACAAACACTATTTCAGCCAGGTGATCAAGTTCAAAATCTACAAGTCATGTTGACAGTAGGTGCCCTAGATAAAAATGGTACTTTACCCCAACACTCATAATCCTAGCCTAATCATGAGAAAAGCATCAGATAAATCCCAATCGAGAAATGTCCCTGACTAGAACTCCTCAAAAATATCAAGATCATCAAAAACAAGGAAAATCTGAGAAACTGTCACAGCCCAACGGAGTCATGTCATGACAAGTTAATGTAATAGGATATCCTAGAACAAAAAAGAGAAAGGACATTAGGTAAAAACTAAGGCAATCCGATCCGTCCATTAACCGATACAAATGAACTAATGTAAGATGTTGATAATGGGAGTATATGGAAACTGTCTATACTGGCCTCACAATTTTTTTTTTTTTTTTTTGTAAATCTAAATCTGTTCTACAAAATAAAGTTATTTTTCGAAATATATTTTATTGACTTCAGAGAGAAAGGGAGGGGGAGAGAGAGAGACAGAAACATCAATAATGAGAATCATCTATCGGCTGCTCCTGCACGCCCCACATCAGGGATCGAGCCTGCAACCCAGACGTGCGCCCTGCCCAGGAATCGAACTGTGAGCCTCCTGGATCATAGGTCAACGCCTAACCACTGAGCCACGCCAGACAAGCCAAAATGAAGTTTCTTTAAAGTTAATTTTAGCTTTCTGTGACTTTCATAAAAAATCTTTGTAAAAGTTGTAATGCACACGAAGGCAGTGTGTTTTCTGAGTTATAGAGATTCATGATATCGTGAAACCCTATCTGGTCCCCAAAAAATGCAAAAGAAGAAAAATAATGTACCATAAGTCATCTCCAACACAAAGCAAACCACTTCCTAAGACTTCTAGTTATCCAATTAACATCTGTATTAGATTTATTCTTCCAAAGCGTCAGATATCATTCCCAGATACTGTCCTGACTATAACTGAGAAAACAGACATTTTCAAGCACAAACTTTTATATAAATTATATAATATGTACTTAAATATATATTGTAAATATGCACATATGTATATAAAATTTAAGGATCATATGTCTATATGGATTGAAGAGCAAGTAAGGGAGTGGGCAGGATGGAAATAGAAAATGTAACTTTGTAGGAAAAACAGATTTCCAGATGTGCCAATGAAGCAATGCTATTATTAGTCTGAAATAGCTTTCTTCATGTCAATAGATGGTGGTCAAAGAGATTTTGAACAAAATGTAGAACATTTAGGATCTAAGATAAATTTCTGTATTGCTGTATAGCATCAGAATTTGTGATTTTTCTGATTTCTGTCAGTCAGAAGACTGAGTCACTTAGCAACAGATGATTGAAGATATAAAACTTGAAGATGAATGGAACCAAAAAGTCTTCTGAAATTTTTATGAGTACCTGTGGAATTCTTTAAATAAACACATAAAAATAAGGTCACCACTTAGATAGATTATATACAAATATAATCTTAATGAGTTTTTTTCTAAGAAAAAAATGATGCATTCTAGGGGGAAAATTCTCTTAAGTATCTTCAGTTTTTTTTGGAAGAAAGTGCCAGGAAAAATATGAGCCTTTAAATTTTTTCATGCAAGACACTCATTACACTGAATGAACAACAGAATATAATTTATCCTAGATTTTGGGTCCTGTTAAAAATGTGAAAAATACAAAAGGATAATTGGACTATCACTCAATTATTCAAGAACATTATTTTGAACAGATGATGGGTTGCGATTAGTTGTTAAAGATGAAAGTTTGGATATGAATGGAATAAGAATAGGTCTTATTTAATTTGGGGGAGGAGTACTTTAGTAAAATATATATACACACACATACTCATATACTAGGTAAAGCTTTTGGGCTAGAATTTAACTGTTATCCTTTAAGAACCTGTGTCACTACTTCAAAAATCTTTATGTAACCAGTAAATGTGTCTTTTTCCTTTCTCATAGCAGCTGTTTCAAACACAAATGGAGAAATAAATGAGAAAAAGTCCCTACACTTAAAATCTGCCAAGAAGAGAAAACCAGGAAGTAGTCCGAGCTAAACCTGGGGATCTTTCCAGGTTCCATAGATTGACCTGAGAACAAGGAGTGCAGCTGGAGCTCTTCTTCCTTTAGCAGCACAAGTGCTGGTCAGAAAAGGTTTCCAGACACATGCAGCTTAGCAAGACCACCTGCTCCCAACATAGGACAATGGCCCCTGAACCACCAACTCCATTGCTTCAATACCAGGTCTCCTTCAGGACAGATGACAGGCTGTATGCTAGAAGTTTCCCAGTAAAAGAGTAAGCAAAGAGAAGCTAAAGGTCCCATCTATGACTGGAGTTCATAAATTAGGAGCGAAATGGATAGATCAAAAGCTGAAACTGAAGTCAGTCTAATAGTAGAACCAAACAATAATTGCCTATATATCAGCCGCGGCAAGACAGAGTTAACGTTGAGATCCTCACAGGCAAATGCTATGGAGCCCCCAAGAAGTAGAAAGGACCTTTGCCCAACTGCTCATGCATCCCTGAAGCACGACCAATCTCAGTGGATATATGACGTCACCCAGGATAGTTAACCTATAATCTCTCACGATTTCCATCTCTTGGTCCACTCAACAATAGGAGAGGAATCACAATGGTCAGGCCCCACTGCTTGCCCAGCTCTTCCAAAAAAGTTGAGATCAACTATAAGTTCGAATTTTCCTGATGTGAATCTTTAGTCACATATGAGATAGCATGTTGAATTGGTGTTCAATTAAAGGGCTAAAAATCAATATTTAATATTTTGTAGGTTAAGAGAATTAAAGTTAATAACTATTAGAAGAAAATTCTCAATTCAGTAACCTACGTTAACCCACATGGGGAAATCAATGAACAACAGCAGTTAGGTCAGGACATGGTCTAGGTGGAATCCATGAGGAGACAGAGGAAGTAACTGAAAGTCTTGGCACTACACAACTTTCATAATGCTGGTCTTTTGAAAACTATAAATCCTTATTCCTTGGGATAATTTTCTTTAAATTTTTAAAAGTTTAGAAAATATAATTTTTAAATTTCTTTAAGGGTCTTTCTTGTTACAGTTAAAATCACTTTTTCAACAGAACCCAAGATAAAGTCATAAAATCAACTCGAGAAGAAACAAGAGAATATAAGTGTTTGGAATAAATATACTCCAATCTGTTTAAATAACTCATGGAACATCCATAGAATAGGATACTAAGAAGTTGTGATAAAGAACAAGGAAGATCATAAACACTGTTATAGGGGATCTCTAATATACATTAAGTGAAAAAAGCAAAATGCATAACTGCATATAACGTTGTCATTTGTTGGGGGGAATTATATTTGTGGGCTTTGACTCTCATATATCTCTGGAGAAATACAAAAAAGCTAGTACCAGTGTTTGCTTCTCAGGAGTGGATGAGGGGCAGAGTTTCTTTTCACTATATATGCTAGTTTATACTTTTGGAATGTTTAACTGTTAAGTAGTTGTGCATATTACTTATCCTATATAATAAAAGGCTAATATGTGAATCGACCAAACGGCGGAACAACCAGTCGCTATGATGTTCACTGACCACCAGGGGCAGATGCTCAATGCAGGAGCTGCCCCTGGTGGTCAGTGTGCTCAACAGGAGGAGTGCCGCTCAGACAGAAGCTGGGTTCACGGCTGGCGAGAGCAGCGGCGGTGGAGAGAGCCTCTTCTGCCTCCACGACAGTACTAAGGATCCCTCAGGGGATGTCCACCTGCTGGCTTAGGGGTCCTGGGCTGCAAGAGGGCTCATGCCAAGCTGACCCCCTCTCCAGTGCACCAATATGCACTGGGCCTCTAGTCAAATAATAAACTTTATCTCTAAAAAGAAAAAAAAGGAAGGCATACTCTCTAAAAAATAAAAGAGCACTTTCAAGCATATTTTGGGTAAATAGAAGAGGCCATCATGAAAATCATGAAAGAAATTGTTGCCCAGCTGGAGTGGCTTAGTTGGTTGAGTGTCATCCTATGTGCTGAAAGGTTGCTGGTTTGATCCCTGGTTGAGCCATATACAGTAGGCAACTGATATTCTTTCTTCTCTCTTCTTCAAACATGTCCTCAGGTGAGGATTTAAAAAAAATAAAAGTAAAAGACATTGACATTACCTGCCAATACAGAGCTATAGTGGAAAAGAGGGCTGGGGGTTTTTTGCAATATGCTAACTGGTATATCAGTGGTAGATCAAAATTAATACCCAAGTTGTGAAAATATGATAGTTACTGACAGAAGGAGAAAAAGCAAAGTCTGTCTCATCGCATTTAAGTAAACAGTGATAACCTAGGAAAAAGGACTAAACAGGGGAAAAATACTGGAACTCAAATAATCAGAGTGTTGTAATGTCACAGTAAAATATATAAATTTCCAAATGCATTCCATCAGATCCAAAAATCAGTAAAACAATTTCACCTTCTTAAAATACTTACACAAACACACCCCTGAAACACACACATACTTCAGACACACACTGTGAGAAGCCTTTAAGACTATTAGGACAGTTCTGGACTTTTATGGCTATTTCTTTTTTAGGGGTCATTCTTTGCATTTTTACTGCTCTAAATTTACCTCTTCAAGTCACAGCAATGCAGATGGAGCTTTCTTTCCTTTTTAGTTTTGTTCCCAACCAAATCTTTTGTACATTTCTGGAATTTAAGCCACCTCAGTTACCGCTACTTACCTATAACACCATTGCTTTGAGGGATTAAAGCAGGTTTCTTGTAATACACTTAGATCAAGAGTTATCTGAATTGAGAAGAATATCCTGTTTGAGTTGCAGATGGCGAGCCCTTTTTGTTTTTTTATTATTTATTTATTTATTTTTTAAAAAATCTTGAGTTGTTTTGATTTCCCCTGAGAGCAGTAATCTTCAGCAAGTGATATTTTTTAAAAGCCCCAAACACACCACAAAACATTCCAAGTGATTTTAACTCCTGAATGAGGTTGGGCTACCTGAGTGATTCTCTCTCTTCTCTTCTTTGGCAGAAAGGATTACAAACCGCCACAGAACTTGCTCTCTATTAAAGTGGAGTGCTGTGCATTCATTGGCAAGAGGTGAATTGTTTTCAGATTACATGCGACAGAGTGTGTGTGTTTCTTTCCCACATCAAAGACTTGGATGGAAGCAGTTCTGAGTATTGCCAGGGATGCAAGAATTGGTGCTAAAGTGATTAACAAAATTGCTTTCCTGCAAAAGAAGCACAAAACATTACCTAGGGATTAGAGGAGGAGAGGGCAAGATTAAAGGTGATGTTGAATTTTGGATGGAATATCTTATCCATCTTTTTCAAATCATGCTTCAAGGATTCTGTGGCCCCTCCTTGAGGAAACCTGAACAAATCAAAGTCTTGCTTTCTCAAGTTTTGTACGCAGGGGTGCTGACAAGGTAAAATTAAAACTACTAACAGACGCAGAACTCCCTTGTGACCTCCATATCTTTATCTCACTACAAATACGTTTTGAATGTATTTTATTCAGCGTGCACCCATGACTCCATTGATCAAAGCGTCTTTCCTTTGTAATTGGTCTGTGTCCACCTGTTGCACTTAAATGATACTGTTTTATAGAATTTCTGGAGTTGATTGTTTTTAGTAAATCTTGATTTGGTTCCTATAGTATCCCTTTTTAAACATATCTTTCACAGTCAAAATCTTCAAAATGGGTTTTTTATTAGCCACGAAACCTATATTCTCTACAATGAAAGAAAAATCATACAGCAAACCTCACAATTTCTAGTTTAGGAAATTATTTTATAGGGTATCTCTGAAATGCCCTATGACATGCTTTGTCACTTAGCATTTTTTCATCTCTTTCAAAAACTGAGTGTAGGCCTTCCTTCTTCCAAGAAGTCCTCCTGACTTTAGTCTCCCAATCAGAGATAGGCAAAAACATATAGGTACATGCAACTGTTCTGGTATGAATAAATTTTTTCTTCCTCCTTGATTTCTTCCTTTAAAACATTAAGTCCGAAAAAATAATCATATATATATATATATATATATATATATATATATATATATATATATATGGATAGATGGCAAAAAACATAAATTTGCATGTAATACACAAAATCAATAAATTCAGAACAATATATAAGTATGACAATTTATGAAAATTTAACAAAAAGTATCATAATTCATATGGTATAACAATATATACATGTATGTAAAAATTCAAAAATTTACAGAATTATGTATCTCAAACTTATGCTAGTGGCTGCCTCTGGGAAGGGGAATGATGAGATAGGGGGTGAGAAAGAATTTTACCTGCATTTCTAATATTTATTTCTTTTTCATATATAATGTTTATTCTTTTAAAAGAGGGAAGAAACCATTTAGCTTAGATGATTCGCTTAGACATAGTTAGGGGATGTGAAATATCATTGAAATTCTTGTCTGAAAAACACACCAGAGGTTTGAGATCTCAACTGTGTCCTCAAATTATTCTCTCGCATAATGTACAGATGTGTCTTTTGTCAGATGCTAGTTACGTCTCACTTTCTTTGTAACAACAATAAAACTTGTTTCCAATTGATTAAATAATTCAGGATAGTTGTGACCTCCTCTTTTTTCCAAGATAACTTTATCCTCAGAAATTAATGGTACTGTGGTGGCAGAGCTGTAACTGTGTGCATGTGTAAAGGAAAAGACACACCGTGAGCCCTCAGCAGAAAGACTAGAGAATAAATAAATAAGCCGTTTGCTTGCCGTCCCGCATGCAGTAATGTGTGGGTGTTTTCATTTTGAAGTTTTTTCTTGAGGTTGCCGATGTGACTTCTTCGCTTTCAGGACCTTGTTGAGAACAATCATTTTTTATCTGTCTTTCCCTTGGGGTCCCGTGAGGTCACTGGACATAAGATAGCTGTGAAATTTGACATTGTTCCAATTTAAATGCCTTGCTCCAGCAAGTGCAAGACTGTGGATGCTTCGGTGCGGGGATTGCCACGGCCAGCCAGGCCGTTCCTGAGACTCGCCGGCCCTCCAGGCTTCAAAGCCTGCCATCCTTGATCTCACTAAAGAATGTTTTTGAATTCTATGTCCATCTAGTGGTTGCCTGCAAAGATCTACTTGGCTTTTTCTTTCTTCCTTTTCTTTCACACTTGATCAGTGAGATTCTGTTTGTGATGGGGGTTTTGCCCCCCCTGGTCTTTAATTCTTTCACAGGTGGTTTCAAAGTGTCTGTCCTTAGCCACTGCTTTCTATAAACAAGTAGGAATTCATGAACTGCAGTTACTGATGGCTCTCCTCACAGAGCAATTCGCCCTCACTTTGAAAATAGACTGTTTTGTGGACAGTAAAGTACAGTTCTTTTTCACAGATGAGATTAGAGGGTTGAGGGGAGGCTGGAAAGAGGCAAATTTTTTCTTTTCCTTTTTTCTTTCTTTCTTTCTTTTTTTTTTTTTTTTAATCTGGAGAGTCTTTGTGTTGTAACTCATTTTAGCAAATGCAAGAACTTTACTTATTTTACACTCAGTTGCACCTTTGGTTAAAGATGATATGGCACTAAGTAGAGGGTGCTAGGAACTTGCCGATTTCCTCATTAATTCCAACATCTCCAGCATCCCAAGTATAAGGTTAGGTGTTGAAGATCAGATGATGACGGGAGCTAATGTGGTTACATATCTAAGGGGCCAAATTATATCAATTCTACCGAAGTTTGATGTTCTATATGGGTTCAGCTACCTATCTTATTACCTCCTTCCCCCTTTACACGGAAAGATCTCTCCCCAGGTCTCAGTTCCTTTGATTTGAGGTTTTAAAAGAAGAAGATTCAACCTCTTATCTGTAGCAGTGTGGTCTTTTCAATTTTCAAATGAATCATGAAAATGGAGGGGGGAACATACGGATTTATATTACTCTGAATTCTGTGAGAAAAATAATAGAGGCCAATTGTTATCACTTGGATCCTAACACACCCACAACGTGTGGGCATGTGTGTGTCTTGGGCCACCTTGGCCTCTAGGAAAATGGGGACACACCGTGAATTAAAGTCACTGCCTTTGTTCCAGCTCAAATTAAAATAATAAACTTTTTAATATTTTAAAATACTTTTGCTCTTTATAAATGTAAAACATGTTATTAGAATCAACTTCAAAACCACAAATTGTGTTCATGCAGCATCATTGGTAATACCAAAAAGACTGCAATTAAACAACCTAAATGTTCATTAATGGGCAACTGGTGAACTAAACTACAATGTATCCATCTATAGAATGATATACAATAATTACAAAGAGAGAAACCGGAAAAGAGTGACCTGGAAACATGTCTAAGAAATAGTGTTGGTTGATTTTTTTTTTTTAAGTTAAAAAATGTTATGTACCAAACAATCCCAGCCTTGGCCAGTGTGGTTCAGTTGGTTGTGTCATCCCATGCACCAAAAGGCCACCGGTTTGATTCCCAGTCAGGGCACATACCCAGGTTGCAGGTTCAGTCCCCAGTCGGGGCATGTGCAGGAGGCAACTGATTCAGTTTCTCCCTCCCATCATGTTTCTCTCTTTCTCTCTCACTCTCCCTTCATCTCCCTCTAAAAAGCAATAAAAACATTTTTTAAAAAGCCTATAGATATAGATATAGGGTTTGTTTTGTGTTTGTTGTTGTTTTTGTGTCATTGTGGGGGTTTTTTGGATTGAAGGAAGCGATCTAAGGAGATTTTATTTATTTTTTAAATATATTTTATTGATTTTTTTACAGCAAAGAAGGGAGAGGGAGAGGGATAGAGAGTTAGAAACATTGATCAGCTGCCTCCTGCACACCCCCTACTGGGAATGTGCCCACAACCAAGGTACATGCCCTTGACCGGAATCGAACCTGGGACCCTTCAGTCCACAGGCTCTATCCACTGAGCCAAACCGGTCAGGGCAGGAGATTTTAACCTTATCTGTAATGCTTTACTCTTTTACATGAAGAATGTATTTATATAATTCTTATGTAATTAAAAGCAAATTGTAAATAATTTTAAAATCCAAATAGAAGATAGCTAAAAAGAAAAGAAAATCTCCTGTAATCTGCTATCCAGCCTTCTATATAGTCCTTTGTGTATATACTTTTCTTTTTAAAAATTTTTGTGGTAAAATAGACATAATATAAAATTTACCATTTTAAGCATTTTCAGTGTATAGTTTAGTGGCATTAACTACATTCACATTGTGTGCAACCATCACTACCATCCATCTTCAGAACTTTTTCATCTTCCAAAACTGAAACTCTGTACCCATTGAACAGTAACCCCATGTTCCCCCCTGGCCCCAAGCCCTGGCAACCACTGTTATACCTTCTGCCTCTGTGAATTTGGCTACTCTAGGAACTTCATATAGGTAGGATCCTACAATATTTGTCCTTTTGTATCTGGTTTATTTCACTTAGCATAATGTCTTCAAGGTTCGTCCATGTTGTGGCATGCATCAGAATTCCACTCCTTCTAAAGGTGAGTAATGTCTCATTGTACGAATACACCACCTTGAGTCTATTCTCCATGGATAGACATTGGGTTGTTTCCACCTTTTAGCTTCGTGATAGACACTGGTATACAAATACTTGTTTGAGTCTCTCCTTTCTGTTTCCAAAGCAGCTGTATCATTTTTTTTATTCCCACCAGCAATGCACAATCATTACAGTTTCTCCATATCCAAGCCAACACTTATTTTCTGATGTTTTTAAAATATATATAATAGTCATCCTAAAGTTGTGCAGTAGCTATATATTTTTAAAAATTAAAAATTGATTTAATTGTAGCCCAGTCAGTGTTACTCAGTGGTTGGGCACTGACCCATTTCTGGTCAGGGCACATGTCTGGTTTGCGGGTTCGATACCCAGTAAAGGGCATTCAGGAGGCAGCTGATCAATGATTCTCTCTCATCGCTGATGTCCCTAGCTCTCCCTCTCTTTCTTCTGCTTTCTGAAATCAATAAACACTTTTAAAAAAATAAAAGATGGTAATGGCTTGTTTGTACAGGGCCTCACAGAATTTTTAAAAATTGCTCAACTGTAGCTTGCTATAACCTTGACATTTTCTGTGCTATTAAATACTCTTCAA